>CAUYQV010114276.1:0-34622 GCA_963574575.1 Galagoides demidoff | reverse complement strand
GGACTGGCAAAACAACAATGACAGCAAAAATATAGCCAGATGTTGTGTCGGGCACCTGTAGTCCCAGCTACTTGGGAGGCTGAGGCAAGAGAATCGCTTAAGCCCAAGAGTTTGAGGTTGCTATGAGCTGTGACGCCACAGCACTATATTGAGGGCAATATGGCGGGACTCTGTCTCAAAAAAAAAAAAAAGTTAGTGAATAGTGTGAATAGTAGAAAGGCAGTTCTCAAGTCCAAGCTAATAACTGGGAGATAAAATCAAAGAAATCCCCATAATACACAGATAGAATTATATGGAGAGTTACATGTAAGCCTACTGTATGTCATAAAGTACATATTTAGCTTCTAATATGTTCCAGACCCTGCTCCAAGGACTTGACATTAAGCAACCTAATAAGATGCTATTATTATTCTCATTTTATACATAAGAAGACTGAGGCATAAAACAATTAAACAACTTTCCCAATGGATTAAAAATATAAAAGAAAGCTTCAGAAACAGAAATCCCAAAGTTTAAATATATAAGAAGCAAAAAAAAAAAAAGTGCAACAATAAAGTATAGGAAATAATGAAATAATAGAACTTCTTGTTTTAAACCCCAAACATTTCTGAATCAAGAAATAAATATGTCACGCCTGTAATCCCACCACTCTGGGAAGCCAAGGTAGGTGGATCACTTGAGTTTGAGGAATTTGAGACCAGCCTGAGCAAGAATGAGACCCCGTCTCTAAAAAATAGCCAGGCATGGTGGAGGGCACCTGTAGTCTCAGCTACTTGGGAGGCTGAGGCAAGAGGATCACTTGAGCCCAAGAATTTGAGGTTGCTGTGAGCTATGAAGCCATGACACTGACACTGTATCAAGGGTGACAAAGTGAAACTCAAAAAAAAAAAAAGATATAGATATGTATTCTGATTGAAAGAGCCTAATAGTGATAAACAAAGAAATGTCTGTGCTTGTAAATGATCTAGATTCTAAAAATAAAGAGAACAGTCAACAAAGCTTTTATGGTGGAAAACTGACTATCTTACAAAGAAGTGGGTGTCAGAATTCTCTTTAGCATCAATGAGTGCTAGAACATCATGAAATAATTTCCTCTCCACATTTTGAGAGGAACTCATTTAAAACTATGAACTGTAGGAGAAGAAATAAAGAGGCAAAGAGATAAAAGTGTCTGGGGATATACAAAACAAACTAAAAGAAAATTGTTATCCATGTACTCATATGAAAAAAGTACTTGAGTAGATACTCCAGGAACGCCTGGGGGATATACCCACAATGGATGAATGGGATAACAGGACCAATGACAGCCAAAATAGCTGACAAAAAAAATAGGAGATTCCATTGGATTATGAGACTGGGGGATTCTCAAACAGAGGATTGGTGATGTAAAATACTGCTCTCTCTTTTTAAATATATAAGAAGCCCATTCGTATCAGTTAATCCTCTAGGGTCTGGTTACAGTTCAAACACTTTCATTTGATTAAGAATTAGCCTGTAGGAAAAAAGCATAGAAAACTTATGTAATGCAGAATATGTATTATAAAAGTCATTAATGTAAAAATAACAAATAACTACCAATATAGCAGATAGAGGGAGAGGAAAGGAATGTAGTAGTAAATATACTGATATTGTCTAAGACTAATGTACCAAGAAACGCCAGTATGAATTTCAGTTTGGTTTTCTTTATGATTACATGGTAATTATCATCACCAAAGACCTGAAAACAGCAACTAAGAATTACTGTTTTGCTTTGTTTAAAGTTTTTTAGTTAAATGGGGCTAGGGATAGGTGTGAGTTTTTCATTTTAGATATTTCTATATAATTAGAGTTTTGTAAAATCATTTTTAATTATCACCACAACCACTAAGTTCTCTATTGACAAAATCTTTATTTTTAAAAGTTCATGGTCATTGCCTTCATGACAATCTGTATTTGTTAAGGACTTTACATCTTATATGCCCATAGATCTATATTTGTTATGTACTTTATGTGTAATATGAAGTTGTATTCTAGCTTCAATAACTATAAACCAATTTTTGTAACCATATGAAGGTCCAGTGAGACAATCAAAGAGCACATTATGATGTGAGCAATTTTTTTATTGTATGTGGTTCTGTCTTATAGTATCCCTGACACTGCCTAATAAACGCCAAAGCTTCTCCCTTTGATAATCAATAATTCCCCCAACAAATTTCTATGATAACTTCCACAGTGCTGATATCACACAATTGCAGGACCACTCTCTGGAAGAGAGAAAAGGGAACAAGGATTTTCCCAAGAATTAGGTTGAGACTATACCTATCTTTTATCATCTAATATTCTTCAAACAATCTTGTGAGGGAGAGATATTTTTCTTACTTAGATGATAAGAAAAATAAGACATTATATAAATGAAATTATAAAAATTCACTCCTCTCATTATTTATTCATTCAACAAATGTGCCAGGCACCATTCTAGATTCCCAAGACACAGCGATAAAAAGAGAAAAGAAGTCTCAGCCCTCTTGGAGCCAATGTGTACTTTGAGAAGACTGTCAGTAAACAATGAAATAATGAATAATATAAAGTTGGGAAGGGATAAACTCTTCTAGTGACCATAACACAGGTACCTCTTATTTAGAATGACATCATGGAAAAAAAGAAAAAAAAAAAAAACAGAATGGCAGCATGGTACTTCTTGGGACAAGAAATTAAGAACTTTCATGTTTCCTTTTAACACCTGCTTAATGGTAAGTCAAATATTTTAAGTTATAAAGAGGCTTGAAATATCAAAAAAATACTCTGTTCTAGAAAAGAATAGAATTTGTTTAACTGGGGAAACATATATGTATATACTATATATAAAAACAGACACACATACATATAGACATATCTTTAGATATATTTCAGAGGAAGAGATTTATTTGAAAATAAATTACAGATTGAAATGAACAGTATTTTTATTTTAAATGTTCTACATTGTCTTTTAAAAAAAAGATTATGAATATAATTGAAACTGAGCTCTGTACACAACCCGGCAAATCCCTGAGCCATTTTGAAATACAGGAACAAAAGTCCCATAAGCATTCAAAGGTATGACTTAGACTAATATAACATGAGTCTTGACTCTAGGAGAGTTCATTTTGAGCTACCCTAGCTGAGACAATTAAGCACCAGGGCTCTCAACAAGCCACGTGGACACTGCAGAGACACCGCCCACGTGGCTCAGCTCTGAATGCTGGAGACTAGAGAAAGGCAGAGACATGACGACTGAGGGAGACAGAGGAGAGCCAAGTACCACTGGAACAGTGGAGACCGTCAACAAAAGTGCTAAACATAATGCTTCTCCTACTTTTAGTTTTATTTTCAAAATTGTCCCTAGAATTATAAATCATACCCTTTTATTTTTAGTAAAAAACATTTTTTTAAATTATCTTTCTGGCACTCCTAGGTTAATAACCCTCCCATTTATACCTTTTAATATGCTGTGCATATTATGAAGATGTCAGATATTTCCTTAAGGTATGTTAAATAATATTCTAGATCATAACAGTAAGTTAATTTCTGAAGTAAAATTACTTTGTTTTTAAAGTTTGTTTCCACAAACTGATTAAAAGTCAAAACTAAAATCTTTCAGTGAAAACCAGATGGTTTGATTAATTTTTATTATGAAGCTCACTAAAATTTAAAGGATCCATATACTCAAAATCACCCTTTGTTCTTTATTTAAAACCTTTTAACATTTAATTTTATAATCACCTTGAATTTACTCCTCTCTCTGAAAGCCTTGGGCAAGTCCAAGAAAATTCTGATGGATAATACAAGAGGAATCTTTCCAGCCAAAGACTGGAGGGAAAGAATAGTGGTTCTGTTAAATGCCCCACTTCCCAGACAAATGTTATGAATCTCGATATTGTAGTTCTTTTGTGTGAACCTTTTAATTAGCTGCTTAGAGCACAGTGTTCATAACAATGAAATCATAGTTTCCACCTAGTGAGGAGGACAGAGGTGTGAAGAGAAAAGACACGTGACCACAGACTGCAACCCAGTGCTATTCAGCCACCTTGTGAGCTAATATTGCTGGTTTTAAAGATAACCAGGTAAGGCGATGTAAGTGGCTCAGGACAAACCATCATCATGATCAGAAAAACAACTCAGAATACAACATGAGTTCACAACATTGCTACATCAGAAAGAAGAGCCCCCCATTGTAATTAATATTACTTCTCAAGTAACTGGTAGTATCCCCTTGCATGCAATCCTCTCATGTTTAAATGGCAATATGTCACCATAATGATTATTTTATTTAAAAAGTGTAAATGTATCTATCTGTAGCCTATGTTCTTTGGTTTTAGGACAGAAAAAAAACTTATTTATTTATTGGAGACAGAGTCTCACTCCTGTTGCCCATGGTTAAGTGCCATGGAGTCTGTAGCTCCCAGCAACCTCAAACTCTTGACTCAAGCCATACTCTTTCCTCAGCCTCAGGAGTAGCTGGGACTCCAGGCATGTACTACAACACCAGGCTAATTTTTTTCTATTTTTAGTAGAGACGGCATCTTACTGTTGCTCAGACTGGTCTTGAACTCATGAACTCAAGCAATTCACCTGCTTCAGCCTCCCAGAGTGCTAGGATTACAGGCATGAGCCACCGCACCCAGCCCAAAAACAGTTTTTTCAAATATTCTTAATTTTGCTAACTCTTTGGCCCTAAAAAATTTTTTTTTAATTCCCTCTGCCGATCTTGACATCCAATGGGCACTTTCATTCAGAAACATAATACATCTAACTGGTGGATAATGTTAGAAATATAACCATAAGCAAGCCTTAGGATCTTGTACAATATATGTTCAGTGCAGATTGAATCGTATAATTTAAACTTTTTTCAGTGAACACATAGCTATTATGGTTGGTTATGGTATTTTTTTGTTTGTTTGTTTGAGATGGAACCTCAAGCTATGCCCCTGGGTAGAGTGCCATGGCATCACAGCTCATAGCAACCTCCAACTCCTGGGCTCAAGCGAGTCTCCTGCCTCCGCCTTCCAAGTAGCTGGGACCACAGGCGCCCGCCACAATGTCCGGCCATTTTTTGGTTGCAGCCATCATTGTTGTTTGGTGGCCCGGGCTGGGGATTCAAACCCGCCACCTTAGGCGTACGTGGCTGGCGCCTTAGCCGATTGAGCCACAGGCGCCGAGCCGGTTTTGGTTTTAATTTAGATCTTTCTTTACTGATGTGTTAGTCTAGGTTCTCTGAGAAACAAATATCAAAAAGAGATTAAGAAGGCAAGAGTTCTATTAGGGAAAAGGCCTATGTGAGAGAAAGTAGGAGGAGCTGACAGTTGTCAAACAAGATGCAAGTGTGACCGATGGAGAGGCAGGGAGGAGAATAGATGATAAATACCCACCAGGATGGCATTTCAGAGAGCACTACTTCAGACCAAGGAACTCACTTCACAGCTGAAGATGTGCAGCAATGGGCTTGTCCTGGTAGAATGCACTGGTCTTAACATGTTTCCCATCATCCTGAAGCAGTTGGCTTGATAGAAGGGAGGAATGGCCCTTTGAAGACACATTTACAGCATCATCTAGGTGTCAATACTTCTCAGGACTGGGGCAAGGTTCTCTGAATCAGCTTCTACTGTATGGTACTGTTTTTCCCATAGCTACCATACATGGGTCCAGAAAATCAAGGCTGGAAATAGGAATGCCATGATTCATCATTACCCTTCGTGACTCACCAGCAAGACTTTTGCTACCAGTTCCCTCGACTTTATACTCTGCTGGACTAGAGGTCTTTGTTCCAGAGGGAGGAATGTTTCCACCAGAAGACACATCAATGAAACTGGACACAGTGGCTTATGCCTATAATCCTAATATTCTGGTAGGCCTAGGCAGGAGGATCACTTGAGCTTAGGAGTTCGAGATCAGGCTGAGCAAGATGAAGACCCTGTGTCTACTAAAAGTAGAAAAAAATACCTGGGTATTGTGGCAGGCACCTGTAGTGCCAGCTACTTGGAAGGCTGAGGCAGGAGGATTGCTTGAACCCAGGAGTTTGAGGTTGCTGTGAGCTAGGCTGACACTGTGGCACTCCAACCAGAGTGATAGAGCGAGACTCTGTCTCAAAAAAAAAAAAAAAAAAAAATTAACGATACTTAAATCCTACATTTTCCCTGGACTTGAGAACTCTGGCACAGAATTTGTGTTCTAAAACATTCTATGAAAACACACCAAATTTTGTGCTGTAATTCTTCTTCTAGGTATTTATTCTAAGAAAGTAATTCAAAATATTGGAAAATTACATCCCACAAGACATTCATTTTTCAAAGAATATTTTATAATATAAATATATTAAGGAAAATTATAGCATTAGGGAACATGTATAATATAAGAATATATCCACTCAATAGAATTTGGAGTAATATATAAAATTTTGTTTTAAAACTACAAAGGAATATGAATGGAATAATGATATCTTAAGTAAAAAAAGAAATAAATAAGTTCTATATAAAGCATAAATAGCTCTATTTTTAAAAATTCTGTCAGAAGAATGTGATTAGTATTACATTTATATTGTTGAGTTATGTCTCATTTACTTTGTACCTACTTACTGCATTTTTTTTGGCAACATTATCATTGCCTCTCATAATGCAAAAAAATGCTTAAATTTTGTGTCACGACCCCTAAGGCCTTGGTCTCTGTCACTGCAGGAAGGACAGGAGTGACACGGATTAGAAGTACAAGGTAGCCCAGAGCCCCGTCTGCAATGGCTATTTATTATGGTTACACACAACAGGTGTGGAGAGTTACAGTAATGTCATACACAACCGGTGTGGAGAAATAAGGTAATTTCTTATTTCTGCATGCGTAAGGATTGCCACAAGCTCTTTCTTCACGTGTTCTTTCCCCACAACCCCCATGAGCAAGTACCAAGCATCAATGTTTAACACATTTTTACTAGTAAGTTACTGGTCTTATCTCATTCTGGACCACTGAGTTACTTGAGGGATTGCCCCCAAGTCACAAAACGTCTCTAGGCTTGCCAGGAGGCTGTCCTGTTCTCAGCGTTTCCTTTTAATGTGATAAGAATCAGTAACTGTCCTTTGCAAGCATGGAGTCTATTTCTCTACAATTTTGTCTTATAGAAAATAAAGCTCAGTACCTACCAGTCCATCTATTTGGGCCGTCATTACCCTGATACCAACAACTGGCAAATACACTACAAGAAAAAATACCTACAGCCCATTATCCTTCATGAATATAGATGTAAAATATCTAAACAAAATTTTACAAATATAAATCAACATTTATAAAATGGGTAATGTATCATGACCAAGTATGATTTATCCCAGAAATGTAAGATTGGTTTAATGTTCAACTTAATGACAAACTTTAAAACATTTAATGTGATTATCTCCATAGACACAGGAAAATACTTGAGAAAAGCCAATAGCCATTCTTTTTACTATAAAAACTCTCACTAAACTAGGAATAGAAAATAATTTCCTTACTCCAATACTGGGCATCTACCAAAAACCTACAGCTAAAATCACATTTAATAGTGAAAAGCTAAATGCTTTTTTTCTAAGGTATGAAACACAGAAAGGATTCCTGCTCTTTGTATTTTTATCCAACTTTATACCAAAAGTCCCAGCCTATAGAATAAGACAAGAAAAAGAAATTTTGAAAAGCTATATTTGTTCATAAACGTGATTGTTATTTAGAAAATCCAGTGAAATCTACCAAAAACATTACTAGAATAAGTGAATTTAGCTTGGTTTCAGGATACAAAATCAATGAAAAAAATACTTCTCTCTACCAGAAATTAACAATCAGAAATTGAAATTTAAAAAAACAATACCATTTATAATAGTTTAATAATAAGAAATACTTAGGGATAAATTAGTATTGTGTGAGACCTGTTTATGAAAAACTACAAGACATTTCTGGGAGAAATTTAAAGAACTGACCAAATGAACCCTTGTTTATGATACGTCACCTTTTTCAATGTGTCACCTTTTCCCAAATTGATTTGTAGATTTAACACAATCTGAATCAAAATCCTAGCAACTTTATAAAAAAATTATCAGGCTTATTTTAAAATTCATATATAAATATAAACTACCTAGAATAGTCAAAATAATTTAGTAAAAGAAACAAAACTGGAGGAGTAATGCAACCTAATTTAACATTTCCTATAAAGTCAAAATAATCAAGACAGTGTGCTATTCGTGTAAAAACAGACAAATATATTCATGGAACAGAACTGTGAATCTAGAATAGGTGCACATATATATGGATAACTAATTTTCAACAAAGATACAAAAATAAGTCGGGGGGAAAGGACAGGTATTTTAGCAATGGTACTGAAAGAACTGGGGATAGGTATGCAAAAAAATAAACTATCATTCATACCTTTCCCCTGACATGAAAATTAACTGAAAATGGATCGTATACCTAAGTGTAAATCCTAAAACTATGAAGATTATAGAAGATAATATCAGAGGAATAGGCAAATGCTTCTCAACTATCGATACCAGACGTACAATCTGTAAAAGAAAAAATTGAGAAATTTTATTTCATTAAAATCATAATCTGCCATCTGAAAAACACTGTTAAGAGAATGAAAAGATAAGCCACAAACCATGAAAAAGTATTTTCAAAGTATGTATCTAATAATGGAAGGACTTATATTCAGAATATATAAAGAGCTCTCAAAACTTAATAGTGAGAAAACGAACACCTCTATTAAAAATGAATGAAAGCTCTGAACAAATACTTCACCAAAAAAAAATATACGGATGGCAAATAAACACATGAAAAGCTATACAATATCCTTAGTCATTAAGGTATGTTAAAACCTTAGTCATTAAGGTAAATTAAAACCACAGTGAGATACCATTACACACTACATTAGAATAGCAAAAATTACAAAGACTGACTATACTACGTGTTGCTGAGTATATAAAGGAACTTGGAAATTTTGTGAACTGCTGAGTAAGAGTGTAAAATGGTTCAATCACTTTGGAAAATACTTTGACAATTTCTTAAAAGGAGAAACATGACCAATGGGTTGTATGATCCAGCCATTCCCCACGTAGGTACTTAACCCACGAGAAATAAAGCATATATTTATACAAAAACCTGTACATGGATACTCATAGCAACTTTATTTGCCATAAGCAAAACTGGAAACAATGAGAATGTTAATAAATAATGGATAAACAAATTGTGATTTATCTACATAATTTGCATAACTCAGTCAAATAGTAATAGAATGAACTGATATATAGAACACCATGAATGAAACTCAAAATAATTATGCTGTGCAAATAAGCCAGAATCTACGACATAAAGCTCATATACCATCTTATTCCATTTTTATGAAATTCTTTAAAATGCAAACTAACCTACAGTAAGAGAAAGCAAATCAGTAGTTGCCTGGTGATAAGTAAAGAAAGGACAGGCAGTGGCGGGGGGAGGGCTTACCAAGGGGCAGGAGGAATCTTTCAGGGATGATGGATGTCACTGCGGTGATAGTTTCACGTAGATATACCTGTATCAAAACTTATCAAAATGTATATATTAAGTATGTCCAGTTTATTGTATGCTAATTAAGCCTCAGGTAAAACAAAAATTCTCAATGGATTACTTTAACAACAATTGGGACACAGCTGAAAAGATACATAATAAACTAATCCTTGGGACAAAGATTCTTAAATTTTTCATTAACTACTATAGTGTGCATTTGCTTCATATAAAAAAAAAGTTCTTTATTAGTTTTAAACAAACTTTCCCCCTAACCTTTTTTGTCTGAAAACAATGCATCCTAGACTTACAGAATTTATGTCAGAAGGAGAACCTTAAAATCATTGTTGACCAACTTACTCAAATCTCATCTTAGATACTGAAGACCTCCAGGATTAAGTTATGGGATCAAATTTTAATTTCAATTTCCATGTACCTTACAGAAGAATCTCTGTAAGTTGACCACCCAAGGGACTGTAATAAACTGGTCAACATACAGAGGTGGTCAACATAAGTCACTTCACTTAAGGCCTTCTTTACTGATCTGCACATGTGGTACATGTCCAGTCTACAAAAATTAGGTCAACTTAGGAAGGTGGTCAGTGTAGGGAGATGTTACTGTAATTTTAAGAAAAACAAAGATTAAGGAAAATTTGATTTGAACTTTATCACTAAACACCAGAGGCTTTGATAGTAGTCTCTTATCTTATAAAATTTTATGACCTGAGCTTGGATTCTCAAAAAGTAGTTAACATAGGGGACATCAAATTTTATTCTTTTCCCCTGCAAGTTCCTATTCAATTTGATTGTGTTATTTATCTATGAGAATACCTTAAAAATGGATTCTCTATTTCGGATATGTTTTGGATGAACAGTGAATTTTCTCAGATTTTCTTTTCCATGGTCTCTCCTTGCAAGGTGAGGCCATGCACAGTAATAACCTGAAAGGTAGAGAACCCTCAAAGGAGACATCAAATACAGGTATCTTAAAGAAACAAGAGGGCATGATAGAAGGTGAGGTTAGGATCTAGATAATGTAGGGCTTTTAGGGCAAGAGTTGGTCAACTTTCTGTAAAGGACCAGATGGTGTTAGTAAATATGTTAGGCTACTCCTCCATATGGTCTTTGTTGCAACTACTCACTCTGCTGATACAGTGTGAAAACAGTATAAGACAATACATAAATGAGTGGACGTAGCTATTCAATAAAACTATGTATGAGCACTGAACTAAGAATATCATATTATTGTCAAAGGTGAAAATTATATTTTATTTATTAAGAATCATTTAAAATGTAAAAACACTCTCAGCTTGTAGTCTGTACAAAAACAGATTGTAACCTGGATTTGGCTGAAGGTTGTAGTTTGTTGACCTTTGTGGTAGGGTGTGATGATGATTTTTGACTTTTGTTTTAAGAGTTATCAGGAGATTTTAGAAGGGTATCAAAAAGTATTTATTAAGCTGAAAGAAAGAGGTCTGGCTAGGATACATTTGCTGTAACCCAGACACGGTTATAGTGGGAGGGATAGTGAATAGTGACCAGATTCAAGACATATTTTGACGGTAGGGCCAATGAAATGTGCTGATATATTCAGTAAAGGAAATGAGATAAGGAAAATAATCTAGAATGGCTCTAAAGATTAGGGATTACATAACTGGATGAATAGTGATACCATGTACTAACTACAGCTTTATATTATACATTTGACTTAGAAAACATCAAGGTTTTTCTAAAATCAAGCTTAAGTTACTCATTCTTAACCCATTTTCAATTCAGGAATTCCAAATTCATCCAAAATATAAACACATACTATTATGTGCATGATCATATCCAATTTCATGTTTAACCTTTGCCCCCCTCAATCCCACATTCACACCAAGCCTTGCCTCTACCAAAGAGTGGAACTCCTTCATCATCTCAGTTTTCAATGTTGTAATTTACTAATCATGAAGTCTATCTTTCTAGCTCCTTCCTTTAGTTAGTTAGATACTATTTTGTAACTATATTACCCCAACGTTCAGTGACTTGGCATGACGGTTCTTTAAGATTTATTATAAATCTATGGGTTAGTTGAAAAGTTCTGCTGAACTAGGCTGGGATTAACCGAACTCATAGAGCCTTGCTTGTTTGTGATTAGTCGACAAGTAGATTGCAGGTAGTCTGCAGTCGGAATGACTTGGCCTTGTCTCATATGATTTTGTATTTCCCAGGCCTTTTCTCGTGGCAGAGCCCGAGGCTCCAAAGAATAAGAAGTGCTTAAGGCCTTATGGGATGAGATGACACTATCACTTGAACCACATTCTACCAACAAAGGAAAGTCACAAAGCAAATCTAGATTCAAGAGGCTAGACGAATGAACTTCAGCTCTCAGTGGGAGAAGAGGCATAGATACAAGGAGGGATTATAATTTAGGGCCATTTTTTGCACTCAGTCTATCGCATCTGTCTACAATACTGATTACACGTCCTTCCACAGCACCAGACCTGCAGTCTATCTAACCCATCTTTCCATATGACCTCTTTCTCTCATGTCCTCACTTCTCTCCTGTCTAGCTTAAATTTAGTCATTGTTAATATTTCCTTGTATTGACTCTCAACTCCCCACCATTCTCTTAAGTTAGGTAGCTGGCTTTCTAGTTCAATTTGCCTCTCTGTTTACTCCACAGTTGTGTTCCTGGTACAGGAGGTGGCTGAAAAACAACCACACCAGTTCATCTGACTGCAAATTCAGGACCATGAACCTCTTGTAAGTCCATAATACTGCCGTCACTCACTCCATCTCCAAAATTGAGATGACGAAGGAGTCACAGTCTTTAGTAGAGACAAGGCCTGATGTGAGTGTGGGATTGAGGAGATCAAAGGTTAAAAATGAAATTGGATATTATCACGCACATAACAGTATGTGTTTACATTTTGGTTGAATTCAGAGTTCTTGCATTGAAAATGGGTGAAAAATGAATAACTTAAGTTTGATTTCTTCACATATTCTAATGTCCCCCAGCACATTAACTCTCACTCAGATAATTATTTCATATCTTCTCTTCCCTCAAAACTCTAGCCCTGGCTCTCCTATGCTCACTCCCAACTGGCAATCTCTTTCCTATTTCAGAGAAACAATGTAAGCTCTAGGAGGGCTCCTGCACAGTCCCACACCTTATCTTCACCAATTACCATCTGTTTCTTTGTCCTACTAAAGATGGACTGTCCTCTTGCCTGGAGAAGCCAAACCCATCCACTTCTTCACACAATTCCATTCTTTCTTTGCCTTTCCTGCATCATCCATTTTCCCTGATGTAGTAGATCATTCCTTTCAGCAATAAATATCTTCTGTAAAAAGTCAAAGAATCCTACTTCCCCATGACATCTTTGTATCTTCTCTTCCCTTTATAGAAAATTCTTAAAAGTCTTAAAAGTTTTGTCTGGTCTCTCCATCTCTCCACTGCTGGTCCTCTGTTTCTCTTTTACAATCACAGCACTCAGGTTGCAGGAAGACAAGGCCCAATGGAGAGAAAGGGCACCCAAATACGGCGTTGATAAGAGGAAGGGCTTTATTCACCAGCCAGGAGCTTATGGCATGGAAGAATTCCAAATGGCCATGCTCCCCGACTGGCTTGGTCTTTCCCTTTTTATCAACAGTCAAAAGTTCTACCCCACAGGTACCCTTCTTATTGACCAATTTGAATCAAGTGGGAGATGCTATTCCAGCCCCTACAGAACTACAGGATTTCACAGAACTTGGAAATTTCCAAGTTCCAGGAAGTTAAGTTTACAAATCCCCAAGAGCTGAGTACCATGGAGAGAACCTTGCAGGTGTATCATTGTGGTCTCCTTGAGAAGAC
This sequence comes from Galagoides demidoff, assembly GCA_963574575.1. NCBI lineage: Eukaryota > Metazoa > Chordata > Mammalia > Primates > Galagidae > Galagoides > Galagoides demidoff. The sequence continues at coordinate 21,280 of CAUYQV010114276.1, read as the reverse complement.
CTGTTCTCGTAGACCTCACCCTTCTCAGGTATCCTCTCTCACTCAGGCTCTCATCTTACTTCCCTTATAAGAAGCATTTAACTCAATTATCACTTCTTTCTTGAAACATTTTTGTCACAAACCATTGCAGGGAGGGGGAGCAAACCAGAGTGGAATTGGTGGGGACTGAGAAAAATACAGCATAAGATCAGAGATGGAAACAAAGGATAGGGATCAGGAGGTCTGACTGAGCTGATGACTGCAGCCAGTACCAAAGCACAAAATCAGCTTTATTTTATAGTATCTGTACAGGGTTGTTCAGTGGGAGGTAGCATAGACAATATGAGGAAATGGCATAAACAAAAGAGAGTTTTGGTCTTACAGTATAATAGGAAAATGTAAATGACTTTAACAAAGACAAACCACCTTATTAAAGGTTTCCACTCAACTTCATTAACATATGACAAGAAGCAAGAAAGGAAAGATCATGATAATGCCAGCATAGTTAACAAAACAAAGGAAGAACTATGTAACTTTGTGGTTACTACTTAATTTTGTTAGTATATGACAAGGAGAAAGAAGAGAGAGATCTAAAGGACTTCTGCATAGTTAACTAGACAAAGAAAGGGCTATGTGACTTCTGGCCAAGGGAGCATGAAAAAAGGAATATGGCTGTTTTGGAGAAGAAGCAGTTGGGGGTTCATTCTCTGAATGTTCTCCAGGCTGTGAGGGCCCTGCCAGTCTTACAGCCCACTCTCCACACTTTTGTTCACTTTTCTGCCTGAACACCACTCTCTTCTTTTTCTTCTATCACCCCTGTGGCTCCTTTTCAGTCTCACTTGCTAGTTCCTTCTCTTCTGTACCTTTTGACCATAGAATGCACCAGGGCTTTCTCTGTCGCTTTCCCTCACCATCTTGGGAGTATCGTCAGTCTTCTTGTCTTTAACACTATACACATGTTGATTATTCTCAATGTTGTACCTTAGCCTGCTTTTCTCCCTTAAACTTCCTCTTGGCAATCTAATGGGCTTCTCAGATTTAACATGTGCGAAGCTTATCGCCTGACCATCCCCAAATCAGCTCTCCCTCAGCCTTTCTCATTCCCATTAATGGCAGTTCCATCTCTGAAGTTTCTCAGACTAAATATCTTGGAGTCATACTTCTTTCACTCATGCCCCACATATGATCCATCAGCAAATCAAACCTTCAAAATATATACAGAATTCAACTTTTCCTCACCAGCCTCATCCAAGCTACCACCATCTCTTGCCTGAATTATTTTAAAAACCTCCTAACTGGTCTTCTTCTCCTGTCCTTGCACTCCTACAGACTAGTCTTAACTCAGCAGCCACAATCATTCTGTTCATAAACTTCAGATCGTGTCACTTCTCCACTCAAACCACCTAGTAGCTCTCTGTCTTATGTGACACAAATGGCCAAGTTTGTAGAATGGTCAGGACCTTACACTATCTTTTTGCCATTCCCTCTCAGTCTTCTCATACTCTCTTTCTTGGTGGTTCTGCTTTTTTCATCTTGACCTTCTTACTTATTTCTAAAATACATCAAGCATATCCTCATTGTGTTGGGCTCCAAAATAGCTACCATAAAAGATCCAGGTCTAATCCCTAGAACCTATGAATGTCATTTTGAGCGAGAGAGGATACTGGAGAGGGGCAAGGTCCAGGAGAAGGTCTTCTCAGGGAGACCACGAGGATGCACCTGCAGGGCCCTCTCTATGATGACTCAGCTCTTGGGAATTTATAGGCTTAACCTCCTGGAACTTCAAAATTTCCAAGTTCTGTGAAATCCCGTAGTTCTGTAGGGGCTGGAATAGCATCTCCCACTTGATTCAAACTGGCCAATGAGAAGGGTACCTGTGGGGTGGAACTTTTTGACTGTCAATAAAAAGGAAAAGACCAAGCCAGTTGGGGAGCACGGCCATTTGGAAATCTTCTATGCCGTAAGCTCCCAGGTGATGAATAAAGCCCTTCCTCTTATAACTATGGTGTTTGGGTGCTCTTTCTCTCCATTGGGCCTTGTCTTCCTGCAACAATTTTATACAGAAAACTTACTGTAGGTATGTTTAAATTAAGGATTTTGAGATAAGGAAATATCCTGGATTATATGCATAGCCTTAAATACAATCACATATATTTTTTATAAAAGGGAGATAGATGAACACCTCTCTCTCTCTCTCTCTCTCTCTCATACACACACACATGGTGAGGGTGAGGTGGCCCAAAGATGGAGCACAGACAGATGTGAGGTTGCTAGACTTGGACATTGGAGTGCTGTACCCATAAACCCAGGAATTCCAGCAGCCACCAGAATCTGGAAGAAGAGGCAAGGAATAGATTCTCCTCTGGAGACTTCAGAAAAAGCACAGCCCTGCCAACATGCTAATTTCAACCCAGTGATACTTATTTTGGACTGTTGGCCTCCAGAACTTGAAAGAATAAGTATCTGTTGTTTTAAGCTACCAAGTTAGATTTTACAGCCATTTGACAGCAGTAATGATTTTACATGAGCCGAACAAATATACTTTCTCTTCCTGTTCCCTCTTCCTAGACCTTCCTTTAGCAGACACCAGTACTGCTAACTCCCCCACCTTTTTCATGTCTTCGAACAAATACAATTTCAAAGAGGCATTCTTCAACTTCCCTGTAATCTACCTTCACACATTTTGGCACTTACCCTCTCCCTTAACTTTTTCATTATTTCTCTTAACATTCTATATATTTATTTATTTTTCTGTCCCTCTCAACTAATATATCAGCTCTATGAGACCAGGGATATTTTTATCTTATATTCACTTTATGCCACTAATACATAGAACAGTGCCTGATATAAAGACCACAGTGACTATTTACTGAATGAACTTGATTAAATGCAGTTATTTTAAACCAGCTGAGGAAAACGAGTGCACCGCCATAGGCATAACAATATTCTGAAACCTCACTTATCATTCATTACAACAGCACGCACAAATTTTAACTTACAAATACCTTGGTTTAAGGCATCGAGAAGTTTGGATAAAGATGTAAGACCTACTTAACAGACAACATGGGATAGTCCAGGGAGTGAGTCCCTGTCTATATGATCATCACAGACTCGAGGAGTTTCACATCATAGCCTGGGCTTCCTTGCAGACCTGCTGAACCACCACTTGTTGGAGCAGTACCCAGGAATCAGCAAATTTTAGAAGAGCACTAAGTAACACTGATGATCATTTGGATTTGAAAATCACATCAGTTTTTTCTTTGCCCATATATTTAAAATTTTGGGAAGAAATGCTAATATATTCTTTGTGATCAAATTAAAATGTTTTTCAGCATTATATATCATACATTAATTATTTTTCCACTACCTGAAACAGTTGTAGCTGTTGTTTTGCCATACATGTCCCTGGATCAGATTATTTTTTTGTACTGCCAGACTTTATGATATCTACCAAAATATGTTGACATTTAATACCACCAAAGGGAGAGTCAGTTTTATTGCACAGAGGATATTTCTGGTCCCTTCTCTAGCTGTCTCTAAATTACACTGGTATACTACATTGGTACATTTAGAGTGAATTCCATTTTCTTTGATGAGGGAGAAGTTTGTTCTAAGCCATAGTTGAGTTTTTTGATTTCCTACCATTATTTATTTATTCATTTATTTTTATTTGAGACAGAGTCTCACTCTGTCACCCTGTCTAGAGTGCTGCAGCATCATAGCTCACAGCAACCTCAAACTCTTGAGCTCAAAAAAATCCTTCCCGAGTAGCTGAGACTACAGATACCCCCCACACTTGGCTAATTTTTCTATTTTTAGTAGAAATGGGACCATGGTCCACCATTATTTTTGAAAAATGAAAAAAGGTCAGAATTTTAAAATGACCCATTCTACGTAAACTAATTTTCACCCATTCCTCAACTCTGAGTACAACTTCTTGCTTTAATTCCTTCTTCTAACCAACAGGGAGAGTTTAGTTGCAGGTCTTTCCCTATTGTTTCCAATCATTCTCTTATTGGAGGATGGGTGAGTTTAATCCTTGATCAGGCAGAACAGCTGGCTTCTGACATGGGCCATGTGACAGTGATGCATTGTCCAGTGCCCGGTTCCAGCACTAAGGTGCATATGTGGGCACCCATGTATTTTATACATCTCAGAAGTAAAGCTGCATCTTCTTTTGAAGTCAAGACTTATTAATTAGCAGAGTTGCCACTAAACTGATATAAAATGATTCTACCTTTATCATGTCTGTCTTGGAAACTTCTGTCTGTAGAACTCATAGGAAGTAATAACCTCAGGATTAAAACAGATATTAAAATATAACAGTAACAAAAACAATTAGTGTTTATTGAAAGCTTACTATGAACCAAGCACTAAGGCTAATGTTTTAAATACATTATCTCATTTAATCCTATGAGTTAGGTATTGTTATCTCCATTTTACTGTGGAAAAAAAAACGGATGCATAGACCCATTAAATCTGAGTTCAACAGCCTGTAAGTGATTGATCCAAGAGCCTACTGCAGGCCTTTTTGGCTCCAAAGCTATCAGTTCAGTCAATCACTTGGCTAAATGTCCGTGCTGTGATGTAAATTTAATCAAGGACTTCGTGGGTTTTGAAACATTTCTTTTAGGGAGATAAATTGTCCTGAAAATTGAAAAGAAGACTAATTCTTCTTTATTCAGCTTCGGTTCTACTTCAAGAGAAATGCCAAGTGTCTGGGAACTCAGGGGAGGAAAGGGGGCTTTAAAGAGAAAACAGACCACAGCTATAAAGAGTCAGATGGCCAACATCTGGACAGCTTGTAGTCGAGTGGAATATGCTGCTGTGTGAATTACAAAGGTATGACAAATTTTTTACTCTGTTCTAATTTGGCTCAGCCCGCCTGCCTTCAGCTTTTTTGGCACAGCTTCCCACATTTGAACTAAAATGCCCTTTCATGAAACAGTGTATTGCCAAGGATTATCACGCAGACTTTCTGTTTTGTTTTCCACCTCACTTTGTTTATGTGCTGCAGGGGAGGGATCTCATAATGTTTGATGGCTCTTTACATCATATTCCCTGCCCTATGCAGGGAATGCCACTCTGCATAAGCCTCTGCAGTTAGACAGGGAGTTGTGATTTGAGTCTGGTGCTCTAGGACACCTCACAGTCCTCTCTTGGCCTAGCTCTTTGGAGATGTGGGCTGAAGACCTCTTCAGGAGGGTTTTGATCCATATTACCTCCTCAGCAGTAGCATCTGGACAGATTCCTTTTGGACATTGAAGGTTTTGTGGCAGATCTTAAAATCTGTTTTTCTTAATTTTTTTTTAGTTTTTATTAAATGATAGCTGTGTACATTAATGCAATCACGGGGCACAGTGTGGTGTCTTCATATACAATTTGAAATATTTTCATCAAACTGGTTAACATAGCCTTTATATCATTTTCTTAGTTATTGTGCTAAGACATTTATATTCTACTCTTAGAAAGATTCACTTATACCCTTGCAAGATAAACCACAGAAGTGATCCCTCCCATCACCCTCGCAATCTCAATCAAACCTTTTTTTATCATTCTTGTTGTAAATACCTATTTAGGAAACAATTTATGTCATAAGATAACAGGAAACATAGATGTAACGACAACTATCCTGAGTGACATGGTAAGGGCCAGACAATGCACTAAGAACTCTTCAATGCATTAGAACATGTAACACAAGCAACCATGAGGCAACCCGGGACAGGAGGTCGCTCTTGCTGGCTGCACTCTACAGATGTGACACGTGGAATACCAAGAGTGAAATGAGCTTCACGCTTGGTCACATGGCCATGAAAGTAGCATAGATAAGAGATTCAAATCCCTGTCTGTCTTCCTTTAAGAGCATCATACCTAGTTGCTACGCCCAGGGGTCCTTAAACTTTTTAAACAGGGGGCCAGTTCACTGTCCCTCAGATCGTTGGAGGGCTGGACTGCAGGCCCTGGGACGAGTCGGCTGCAAAAACACCTGGCAGGCTGGATAAGTGTACTAGACGGACCACATGTGGCCCGTAGGCCGTAGTTTGAGTACGCCTGGTAGACAATCGAGGACATCAATTTGGACTGTGTTAGATCAGTACTGGGCTAAGAGAATTTAGATTTATACTAAAGAGAAACAAGACAGGGAGTTAGAAATAGCACATGTTTTTCTACATGTAAAAAAGTGACTCTGAGGAAAGCAGCACCCTAAGTGACAAGGGACACACACTCCAATCCCAACACTACCACATGGCCTAAGTGAATTGGTGACATTGCTTCAGTTTTCACAGGCCCAGGATGCATTGAATGAGCTTCACTTCTCCTCTAAACTTAAAATTATGGCTACCTACATGGTTATTGTGGTAGTATTCTGTCAACAAAGATGTCACCTAAAACTCGTTGTCCATGAACCCTAAGTGAAACTCTTCTCAGCCTGTACATTTTTCACTTTTTATATTTATTTATAACATCATGTCCACATTTGTACTTAGAACTCTTTTCTGAACAACATTCTGGGTCATCATCGCTGCTCCAGAGAATACTGGAATTTTTGTCTCCTGTGCACTTTTCTTTGAGAGATAGTTTGCAACTTCCTTCACAAAAGTGTACTACTTTTTCTCTCAAGTAAAGTAACTTTGAGACAAAAAGAAATGGCATGTATACCTTGGTCATCTTCCAGCATCTAAGTACCCAGTGCAATTAGGGGTCGTTATTTGCCAGTCATCAGCTTTGAGTTAATCCTCTCCTAGGTAATTCATGACCATATAAATTGAAGAGGTAGCCACATGAGGGCATGAGGGCAGGCGCTTCTCAGCTTAACTTGCTGTGGGATCTAGGAGTCTCTTCAGGGACCTCCAAAATCAGCCTATTTTTAAGTTACTTTTCAGCAGAGATGTAGAAGGAAACTAGGGAAATGGCAGGCAGAGAGGATAAAAAAGCAAGCTGGCAAACCACCAGACAAGATAACGGTTTTTGTTTTTTTTTATGCTGAGAAAAAGGTAAAAGCTGGTAGAGGTGTCTAATGGCCACAGGTAGTGGGCTATTAGAAAATAAATGTGATCTTTCTCTAAGGATGATAGAAAATTGTAAAGAAGGTGAAGAGTCAAGTAGAGGAACCAAGAAATAACAGGAAGTTCTCACTTCCAAAGCTCTTCCAAGATCTAGCACAAAAAAGAATTCGGATTGTCCAAGGAAGGTGGGGACAAAAACCTGTCTCAAATATTTCAGGAGACTATTTTTAATGTTAGTGTGAAACAAATTGCAATGAGAAAGAAAATAAGCCTATAAAATCCACTTTCATGAGGATTTTTATGTTAGAAAAAAATACATAAATGACCCAAATTCCTGATGTTCATTAAATCTTCCTAAAAACCTAAGGAATTTTTCTTGAATGCTCTATTCCTAATGAAAGTGTTCACCTTCATTTTACCTGCTTATCTGTTATAAAAAAATTACATAAATAAGAGCTTTATATCATCGCTGTTGAGAATGCTGTGTTAAACAGAATTATAGTGTCTCCTTATGGTAAACAAAGATGCACTTGTAGACTTTGATGACATGATGCATCTTTTAGTTAGTTTTAATGTGATGTTTGCAATTATTCCTCTAACAAAATGGACATTTGTCTCTTAGTCAAGAATGTAATTCCTTATTATAACAGGGAAAATTCTTCTCTGACCTGCATTATTTAGATTTTTAAAATTTTTTTAGTTATTTATATATTATTTTTGAGACAGAGTCTCAATCTGTCACCCTGGGTGGAGTGTTGTGGTGTCATAGCTCACAGCAACCTCCAACTCTTGGGCTCAAGCAATTGTCTTGCCTCGGTTTTTCTATTTTTAATAGAGACAAGGTGTTGCTTTTTTGCTCAGGCTGGTCTCGAACGCATGAGCTAAGCTATCTACCCGCCTTGGCCTCCCAGAGTGCTAATGTTACAGGCATGAGCCATCGCACTGGCCCATTATTTAGATTTAAATACCAGTATCTAAAAACCAAAGTTGGCTTAGTGCTCATAGCACAGTGGTTATGGCTCCAGTCACATACAACTTTGAACCCAGCGTGGGCCAGCTAAAACAATTACAACAACAACAAAAAAATAGCTCAGCATAGTGGCAGGCACCTGCAGTCCCAGCTACTTGAGAGGCTCAGGCAAGAGAATGGCTTAAGCCCAAGAGTTTGAGGTTGCTGTGAGATGTGACACCACAGCACTCTACCAAGGGCAACACAGTGAGACTCTGTCTCAAAAATAAATAAATAAATAAAATAAAAACCAAAGTCTACTGTAATTCAGAAAAATGTCTATCATTAATTAAAGATGCACATGTACTAGTTTTTAAAAGTTGAAAGTATTTTAGCATGTGCATAAGTCACAAAAAATATTAGACAGATATCTCTCTAAATGCCATCTTGCTCAATCAGCTTAGCTACATGTATACCAAGCAGATAAAGGTCTGGATTTTTTTTTTTAAGATTTTAGAATGTTTTTGTATATTACACCTACTTTCTAAAATGAACAAATATCACCTTTGTAATGAGAAAGATGCTATTTTAAAAAAATTCTTAAATTATGTTTTGTCATCTCTAAGCTATGTTGATATTTGCTATTTATATTTTACTTATTTAAATAACTATGTAAATACTGGTGAAGGTGAATGACATCTGCTGTCAGAATATCTAAATATCAGATACAGTCACTAAACAGTGAAACTATTTCCAAAGATTAACAATATAAAACAATGCAAAGGAAGTGACAATTTGGGGACATCCAACTGTCCTAGCTGTCTTGATAAGAATATGCTATTAATAGTTAGGTTGACTAAGGTATCTGTAAATAATGAAGCTTAAGAATACATGGAAAAAATACTAAAATTTCAAAATTATCTTTTCTAGAAAGGGGGCTCAGATGACCTCTAAGACCTTTCCAACTCTAATATCCTGAATCTGTGCATTTACAGTCAGATTAGTTTTATTTGGCAGGCTGAATATCCTTATGAGGAGAAAAGTTCTATAAATATGCAATTGAGGGAATGAGGGAGCAGGGAGAGGGGGAGAGGGAGGGGGTTGGGAGGTCATGGTGTATGGCCCCGTGTGGGCAGGACACAACTATAAGAGGGAATTTACCTAACAATGGCAATCAGTGTAACCTAATTCTTTGTACCCTCAATGAATCCTAAACAATAAAAACTAAATACATAAATAAATAAAATTTAATCCCATTAGTTATTCTTTGTTATTTACACCGTAAGTTGTGAAATAAATGTAATTAGTTGTTTTAATATTTAAGAAACAATCTGTTAGGTAAAGATTTTGTCAAAATGCCTTGAAAAGCAAGACAAAAGTATTACATACTTTTACTTCATTAAAAAAAAATTAATAATAATAATAATAATGGAAATAGTCCAGGAATGTAACTAAAAGGATCCAAGGGATTCAGTGGCTTCTTATGAATATACGTCAAAAAATTATGATTTCTGAGCCAGAGATGATTAATGCTGACGGCAAATTCTGAATTTAAAAAATGACAAATATTTTAAATTTGAAGAATATTATCAAGAGACGGAAAACCAAAGAAAATGCTCTATCTGACAGGAAATAAAAATATAGTTTGTTATTTAAAGGTCTGTAAAAGCTAAAAATTTAAACATAGTTAAGTCATTTTTTTATAGAATCAATACACATGAAAAAATCATAGTATAAATTAAATTTTGGGAAATATGCTCTTGTTAAATATCCTAGGATAAACTAGCTATTTAAAATTAAACTCTTCTTATTCTTCTCCAAAATTTCAATCTTTCTCAAAATTACCAGTTTTGTAAGTGTAGCGTTTTGTTTATTAGGATTCATACTGAGGTGTTATTAGAGATTTAGTAGCTTATATAAAGTCCCGACCATTGATTCCGAATAGTTTACAAAGAAGAAGAGTGGTTCGGATCTTTTTTTTTTTTTTAACTTTTGGCTTAGCTTTCTTAGAAAACTATTATGCTGTCCCAGAATATCCCCTTAGTTCTATGTGATTAAAGACGCCGCTGTCCTGAGCCAGTATGGTATTTTAAAAATGTAATGTCTAGTTTTGAAACTAACTCTCACCGCTATTATTTCCCCCAAAATATAAGAAGAAAAAACATAATAGATGGCGACGCTTACAATAAGCATATTATCTAGTCCTCAGATAATTTTGTAACCTGGAATGCTTTTGCATCACTACAGATACAGAAATGAAAGAGCCGACGCTCCCACCTTCACTCTAAACACCGGTCGGTGCGAAAGAAGTTCCGCCAGTTCACATCACTTCACGTGGAGGATTACTTCAGATGGATGCGGCTAGTGCCTTTTCTAAAATGTCAAAACTGTAAATAATTCCAAATATACCCTGTGCCAGGCACCATGCGGGTTTTATTGCTTTAAACTTCCCAACAGCCCCCATGAGCTAAGTTGATCGTACCTTTCTTTGATGGAACACTGCAGCTTAGAGTGAATTAAGACCATGCTGCTAGAATGGGACTAAACTGGGTTTCTCTGTCTCCAAAAGTCATGCTAATTTCTTAAAATGGGGCCTTCAGATCTTCTGAGTGAAAGCATCCTGATTTAAAAAAAAAAAAAAAAATTGAAAAGTAGATTCCGGCTCTTTCTCTCCCCCCCACACAGGCAGATTCTGATATCAGAAGTCTGGGCCGAGGCTTAGGAATCTGCTTATTTTCATAAGCTCCATAAATGATTCTTCTGTACCTAAAGTCAGAGGACCACAGCTTTACATCGCATTTTCTTCCCTGATTTCTTAGCTTGATAGATGAATACATTTTGACCTTTCCATTCTTCCTACACCCTCTCTCCCTTTTGTCCACATTGACTTGCATAAGAAAGTTGCCCCTTTGCTAAACAGGCAGCAGAGGTAGGAGCATTCTTTTTTGAGCAAATAAGAATGTCATGTTCTTTGTCCTCATAGTTAGCACCAGCACCCTAAAATAGGTGACATTGACCCCGCTCCAAAATTTCAATTACAAAACTAAGAAAAAAATGTATTCAATGCTTCCTAAGGGAGGGCGGGGGATATACACACCTACCCACACACCCACACACCCCTTTCCCACTTTTCCTTCTTTTCCACTCCCATCTGCATCAGAGCTTCCCTGCACTTGGCAGATTGCAGGGAGCATGACTCACACAAAGGCGAGAATCTCCTCAGCTGCTCTGTTGATCTTAGAGTGAGGAGACTGATTTTTCTTGCTTTTGTTTTCACCTCCTGGCTCTTGGTAGACTTAAAAGGCATTCATTTCACAAGAAAAACATTTTCAACATAAAGCACCAAGCTTTATGATACACACAGACTTTGTTGTGAGGAAGTTGTAAAATATTAATAAATAGGAATAGTAAATAACAGCCCAACAACAAAACACTGTGAGCTGATAATGTTGCAAATTATAATCGTGATACTGAGGCATGCAAAGTCAGGGAAATCTTGGAGGAAGTAAGGGAAGCCTTAGATTGGTGAAAAATAATAGGTTTCTGTGGGTAGGTAGAAGATGGCAGGGTTTTCCAAGCAGAAGGAAACCAAGATAAGCAAAGGCTTGGGGTGGAAAGCAAGGTCTGAACTAGAGAGAAGGGTAGACATGGAATCGGCTATAAAATAGCAACGTGTCAGACCAGGGACTCAGCAAGCACTTGGAAGCGTTCCCCGAGATGGCTGTTCAGAACAAGGTCCTCAACCTCTGTATGTAGAGAAGCTACCTGTCAAATGCTTGAACATCTGGGATCACCTATCAATAAAGTGCTTATAGAGTGTGAGTGAAAAAAGCTGCTATTTCCAGATCAATACTCCTCTCAGACATGATTTCTGATAAACCACTGGAGGAGCATGCGGGTGCAGGTCTCATATTTTTAAAAGCCTTTCCGTTGACTGTGGATCATGATTTACTAGTTGTTGATCACTCCCTAAATGCTCAGTCCTGAACAATGTTGCAAGGTATGTCCTCAACTAGATGAGAAAGGCTTTTCTAGGCCTAATAATGTCTGACACTATTGAAATTTCTAAAAGAAGCTCTTTAGCCATTTTTCTTATATATGCTTATGAAAATGTTACAAGGTCTTCCCTACTGTATAACCTGAATGATTTCCTTTGTATTTTAAAAATAACTAGATAGCTTTCTTTTCTGAGGCATTACTAGTAACAAAGAATTTGACTTCCACTTGGGGTAAAATGGAGCAAATTTTGCTTTTTAAAACCTATTTCCAGCCTTCAAGGAAAAAAAAAATCCTGTCGAGCTGTTAACATATTATGCTTTCAACAAAAATCCAATCTCATTACTAGTCAACGGATAGCTATCTCACTCAGGTAAAGGTGACCTACTGCAAGGCTTTTACAATCAGACTCTTCCAGAACCCATTTAATTCAAGCCTGCCTAGCATGCCCCAAACCACTCATTATCCTTTTAACAGAGTTGATGCATTCTCACCTCCTTGATGTCAGAAGACTTAATCAGCACTATACTCATTACCTATATCATAATTTAGGTACTTTTGGCTGAAAGACAAAAAAGTTTTATTAAAACTGTATTTATTTAAAGCAATATATTCAGTATAAAATTTGCAAGTGATACATTTGCTCAATGCCTATGAAAGTACCTATGGACATGGGAGACATGGATCAGGGTCCTTGGAAGAACTGGGAGGTGAGAAGGGAGTTAGTCATTAGATTATATGACCATCCTGGCATGCATTTTAAACAGGAGTTAGCAAACTTGCAAAACTAACATGGCTTATGCTAGCCAATTTTGTTGATTTTTGCAATGGTGGTGGTAATGGCCAGTTATAGTTGGCAGACAAAGGTATGTGAGGGACTAGAATACAAGTGACAACCCCTCATGAGTCCCTCACATTTTTTGCATTTTTTCAAGCACAGACACTGACTGCCTTGGTTTCAAGCAATCATCTCAAGGATGTTTCATAGCAAACATCTTTGGAAGGTAGAGATAATGCTTTCTTCCAAAGCAAAGGGTGGCATATTTACTACCCAGCATAAAGTATAACAGGCTCCATAAGCTCAGAAACCCAGTGAATGTGCCAATGTTATCTACCCCTCTTCACATTATCTTGTGGGAAATGAGGCTCAGGAAACTAGAGAGAGAAAATGCTGATACTCTGGCTACTACCGTTACTGTGAGTAGTAAGTCCTTTGTCTCTGATCCAGATGACTCGTGTTTTCTTCAAGTATCCACATAAGTGGCAGGATAACCTGTCTGATTACCAGGAGGGTAATAATCTCAGCCCCTTCACAGTTCTTGATAATAGAATAGTCCTTCAAAACTGATGAGCAGAAGCCTTTGATGCAATTATTCTTCATTTGAAAGAGAGGAGAGTTTTGGCAGGTCCCTCAAGTAATGAGGGCTAAACTCCAGTAAGAGTTTTCTGTGGTCAATGCTTACATGAAACTGAAAATTCAGGAGGAGTTCTGTCTTTGATGTACAGGCATCATAATACTAATTCTGTAACAAAAAAAGTCCAGATTTACTCTAAAGCATTTCTGGTTTAGAGTTCTTCTAGAAAGACATTGGAAACTGCCTTCTTTTTTGCCACCTGTGCTATGGAGGATAAATACTAGTTTCCCTGCTTTCTTTAAAACTAGGGGAAGTTCTGGTCAATACAATTTAACTGCAAGTCTGCTAGGGATTTTAGAAAGGCATTTTATTTTTCCATTCTTATAAGCAGAAGTGAACATGACTAGTGTTGCACTAATTTCCTGCCTTGAACACAAATACGATGTTGAAAGCTATTGGGTCTCCTGCATCTCAGAGCCAATCCATGTGATCTCTGGATGGCTGCCTAAGGGGAGTCAAGTTCAACTTCCTACAGTGTGACTCAAGGCTCTAGGAGAAAGTGTCCTAGTATAATAGAAAGTTCATGGCGTTTTATGACCTAGCTTCAGAAGTCACATAGCGTCCCTTTCACTGTCCCCTATTAGTCAAAGCAGACATAAGTCTGCACAGATTCAAGGAGTAGGGACATAAACCCCATTTCTCAATGGTAGGAGTTTCAAAGAATTTGAGTCTATGTTTTAAAATGGCCACATTGGGAAAAATGATAATATTACTAACCAAGGTCAATAGGCTTAAGGCTTTAAATAATAAAATTTGTTTTATAAATATTAAATTTGTGGCACCCAGAAGAACTTTGGCAATATGAATCTGAAGTACAAGAAATAGTGACTCCCAGAGAAATAATTAAAGAATTAATTAATAAGGTAATTAAAACAACATATTTAATGTAAAAGGCTTAAGAACCCAGATCCATGTGTAGTGGATTTTGTGGGTTATTCATCCAACTTCATTCCCTTTCATTTCTTACAAAATCCCCCTTTTTGGGGCCCTACTTCAAATCCAAGTTTAGGGATAGGTTTATCTAAAACAGCATGGTAGTCCCTTTCTTACAGGCAATGACTGGGCATATGACATCATTCCCATTGGGAAGCAGGAGGTAAAATCTAGTGGGAACTTCTAAGAAAGATTACCTTAAAAGGCAGCAAGAGATTGTCCTTTATTTTTTCCTTTGCTTGTTATCAGGTCTAAGGATCTGAAAGTGACAGAGAGCAAAAGAATGTCAGAGAGGACCAGCCCTGTGGCTCACGCTTTTAATTCTAGCACTCTGGGAGGCCAAGGCAGGAGGATCACTTAAAGCTGAGAGTTCAAGACCAGCCTGAATAAAAGCAGGACCCCATCTCTACTAGAAATAGAAAAATTAGCTGGCATCATGGTGCACACCTATAGTCCCAGAGTCTGAGGCAGGAGGATTGCTTGAGCCCAGGAGCATGAGGTAAGGTTGCAATGAGCTGTGATGACGCCACTGCACTCTACCTGGGGTGAATGAGTGAGATTCTGCCTCTAAATACATAAATAAATAAAAAGAATGAAGAATGTCCGAAAAGTTCCTGGGTACATTCATAACTCTAGACTACTTGTTTTGTGAAATTTAAAATACCTTGTCATTTAAGTCAGATTAAATTGAGAGTTTCTAATGTTTTGGACTGAAATCATCCTACGTAAGTATGGTCCCTGCTCATATCATATCCCCACCTTCCAAAATTCCCAGGACATACCTAAAATCTAATTTAAACGAAAACACTTAACCTTATTCAATTAGCAGTATTGAATTATATAGACTGTGATAGTTAATTTTATGTATCAACTTGACTGGGCCATGGAATGCCCATATATCTAATTAAACATTTCTTTCTGGGCATGTCTGTGAGGGTGTTTCTGGAAGAGATTAACATTTAAATTGGAAGACTGAGTAAAACAATTACATGGGTGGGTATTTGCCAACCCATTGAGGACCCAAATGGAACAGAAAGGAGAGGGAACGCTGGATTCCTGCTCCCTCTGTCTGAGGACTTAAGCTAGGACACAGACTTTTCCTTGCCCTTGGTGCTCCTGGTTCTCAGGTTTTCTGATTGGAAAAGGGTGCTACAGCACCAGCCCTCTGGCTGTCAGGCCTTTCAACTACACCACTGGCCCTTCCTGGGTCTGCAGTCTGTGGATGACTAATTGTGGGACTTCTCAGCCTTCTGTAATCACACGAACCAATATCTTATAATACATCTCTATGTGTGTGTATTTGTGTGCAGATATATATATATATAAACACTATTGGTTTTGTTTCTCTGGAGAACCCTGACCAATATACAGACTATAACAATGTCCTGTATTTGTATCGTATGGTAAGTGACAGATGCTTAACACACATTAATGTCATTTGGTGCTCACATCTTTTGAAAATAAGCAATGTGGGCATTATTTCTTTCATTTTCAAATGAAGTAAATGAATATTATGCCTTAAACTCTTTTGTGAAATTTGGCATGATTTAAATAATAAATCCTGGCATAATTTTCATATTCTGCTTTGCTTTGCAGATAGTACCTATTCACCAAATATTTGCGTATCTTATATTTATAGCATTCACTAAGATAATTTTGAAGGCAGAAAATGATGATTATGCTCAAACACTAGCCAATATAAAATACTCTGGCAAGGTTTTGACCATAGGCAGGCAGAGAATTGGATGGTTTGTTTATATTAAATGCTCAGCCAGCTTGAAAAATGGCGGTGGACTTTCTTGGTGCTTAGTAACCCTTATGCTTTATGGGGAGAGGTCAAGGAAAGAGGAGGAAGTTCAAAACATTATTCTTTGAATCTAACATAGTACCAGGAGCCCAAGTGAGCCTGATCTTATTATTTCACTGACAATAAATTTAAGTGCTGGGCTATTTCACATGAAATAAGCATTTGGGAGCTTGTTATCATTTTAAATCATCTATTTATGATGGCTTTTTCCTTCACTGATACATATATTAATTATAAAAGTAAACATTATTTTAACAGCTAGATCTTCCTTTCTCGTTTTTTCTTAGTCAAACTCCATCAATTTTGACAAGCAAACTTTCATAAAAACATACCGTTTTAACATGCCTGCTAAATTAGCTTGTTGCTGTGTATAAACTCAAAATACTACTTTAACTGTTACACCAACAGACAAAAACAGATGGGATTGCCACAAGATGGCACAGAGAGAGAAGCTCTTGGGACAAACGCTGATTTTGTTGTCTTAATGAGACCTATTTGGGAATAATTCTTTTTTCAAGTCTTTGCCACAAAGGAGAATAATTTTTTTCTGTTTACAGAAAATGTGGAAATTCTCAAACCAAAACAATATGCTCCAGTGGCAAGGTGCTACACAGATCTAAAAAAATAATTATGATTATTCAAAGTGTATGTTTTACTATTGGAAATCTATGCAAGGAACGTTGCTCTCCTTAAGCAATTCTTTTGTACCTCTCTTTATGTAAAAAGAAATACAAAGTTTGAGGAGATAGAAAAGATTGCAAATGAGAGGAAGATTGAAAAAGACAAATAATGAAAGTAACAAGTTTCCTCCCAACACTCAGTTACACTGGGTTTTTCTGTCTTCATTTTTTTAATAACTCAATATCAAGGCTAACCAGAGTCTGAGATGATGTCTTTTGATTCTACAATTGTTTTTCTTTATTTATATTTTATTTTTCCTTTTAGGGGGGACAGTCTCACTCTATTACTGTGGGTAGAGTGCTGTGGCATCATAGTTAATAACAACTTCGAAATCTTGGGCTCAAGTGATCCTCTTGCCTCAGCCTCCAGAGTAGCTGGGACTACAAACACCCGCATAACGCCCACCAAGTTTTTGTTTAGTAGGACAAGGTCTCACTCTTGCTCAGAGTGGTCTCAAAGTCTTGAGCTCAACTGATGCATCTGTCTTGGCCTCCCAGAGTGCTAGGATTACAGGTGTGAGCCAGTGTGCTGCCCTACAATTTATTTATTTATAAAATATTTATTGAGAACATACTATGTAGTAGACGTTGTAATAGGGACTAGGTATAACACAGTAAGCAAAAATGGGCACTTCCCCTCATCTCATCGAGCTTACCGTTAAGAAACTTTGTAAAAACCCAAAATGGCATAGGCCTACTGTGTCACGTTTGGTATTGGAATATTTGGGGTTTGTTTTTCCTCTAATGTGGTATAATATGTACCATCTGTATTATTTTAATGAATTTCTATGCATTTCGCTTTTCCCATTTCCCCTTCATTTCCTATTTTCTACTCATAGTCAAGGTTCCTAAATATAGTCTTAGTTGTCTCAGGAGGATATTTGTCTTCTACCTAAGAGTCATACTGAGGGAATTATTCCTCACTTGATTTTTCTAGCCAGTGGACCTTAGGGTAAAGATCATTCCCAAATAAAGCAGCTGAAAAACACCAGGGGGTATTTCAACCTGGGATTCCACGTCTTCCTGTCCTACAACTTTATCCTGCCCTTCATTCTATTTTAAATGTTTCAGAATAAAAGACCAGCGATGAGTGCCATCTGCTTAAATCCCTCTACCTCGTCTAGATCATTAATGAAGACAATTAAAAATAGTTCTCATGAGAAATAAGCCATTATTAAGAGGAAATCAGAATACCACTATACATTCACATTCTCTACCTCCTATAGGTGAAGTACTTTAGATGTAATAAATACCGTGTTTTCACTTCCAAATTGGTATTTAAGGTATATTAGAGGTATTGAAGGTATATTAGACGTGAAAGACACTGTATTGTGGTTCATAGCGGATTCTGCCTTGTGGGTGATGGCTTTTCATGTGGAAGTTAAGATACGTATAAAGCTATAGCAACGAGATGGAAATGGACATGTGCTTGGGGAGATATCGTTTTATACACTCATTTACCTGGTGGTCGTTGTGTACCGAGTACTCTGCTAGGCACTTGGTATATAGAAAAAGTGTGGATTAGAAGTCTCAGAGGTCTGGAATGGCTGAAGTCTACAGGAATTCAGTCTGAGAAGCTTACAGATGCTGTTTGGCTACGCAACAATAAATTTTACTTACTTGGATTACTTTAAGTGGTTCTCACGTAGTAACTTTGTTAAAACATGAAGTATCTTACGTGAGACATTTCAGAATATTTTCTGTGCGATGTGTTCAGGTCTAGTGGGTTTTATGGAATCATAACTGTCCTTCCCCTTTATCACTGCTTCAACAGCAAATTGTTGGGGGGAGAAGGGAGGGTTGAAGAGAAGACACACATTACAGATTAGGGGGGAAATCTATTTTAATTTATTGTTAAAAAAAGGTTTACTCTAGTGTTGATAGGGAACATTCATTGCAACATGATAGCATAAACCCCCGGTATTTTCTCTGTTTTAACAACTCAAGGTGCTTAGCAAGTACCTGAACTCTAGCACATTCTATATCAAAAAGCCAGCAGTTCTGTTCCCTTGCTAACCAGATGAGAGCCGGCGGCCTTGAGAACCTAACTAGCACTTCACACAAAACCGAGGCTTTGTTAATGGAGGAGCTAATTACTATTCCACTTTCTTGGCTTAAGTGTCTTGAATTCTTCCACTTCGCTTGTGCCTGGGGCACAAAGAATAACAAAACCAAACACCAGGCATTCTATGAGTTACATTAATGAAATAACCCAGCCATGTTTTAGTGGAATTGTTTGTCATCAAATATACATGAAGGACCTGGTGCCCTACCTGACTAGACATGACAATCTAACTCGGTATTTTCCATTGTGGCAACATGATCATAAACATATTAACAAGTCCCACAGTGTGATCAACAACAGATGCAGAATGAAAAGTGTTGACAAGTTTCATCAGGTATTGGGGCCTTACGTCTTTTCCACTACATCTAAATCCCATTGCTCCAGAAAAACTGCCCAGGCAACTGTTCTCTGAAAAGCTGTTTACTGTGAAAACATTCCCTTTTGTTTCATGCTTCAACCAGATAAACAGACATAGATTCCCTTGAATTGGCTTGGGAGAAAAAAAAACAACTTTATAGTGCCAACCACTTATTCAAGAATAAATCCTAAATCATTCTGCAAAATTTGACATGGGCATCACACATCACATTTTTATCAAACATATATTCTGAGAAAAACACAGTAGAACCTCTGTAAGTTGAGCCCCCAAGGGACTGTAAAAACTGATCAACACACAGAGGCGGGCAGCATAAGGAACTAGGTCTACTGTACTGACATGTGTGGTGTATGTCCAGTGTTTGAAAATTAGGTCAACATAAGGAGGTGGTCAATGTAGAGTGGTGGTGAACTATAGAGGTTCCATTCTCCTTTGAAATATAAGTTTATTGAAATAAAGTCAGTGATTTGATTAGCATCTATTGAAACACGAAAAGATGGGCAGCACCCGTAGCTCAGTTGGCAAGGGCGCCGGCCACATACACCTAGGGTGGCGGGTTCAAAGCCGTCCTGGGTCTGCTAAGCAACAATGACAACTGCAACCAAAAAATATCCGGGCATTGTGGCAGGTGCCTGTAGTCCCAGCTACTTGGGAGGCTCAGGCAAGAGAGTCGCTTAAGCCCAAGAATTGGAGGTTGCTGTGAGCTGTGATGCCACAGCACTCTACCCAGGACCACAGCTTGAGACTCTGTCTCAAAAAAAAAGAAAGAAAGAAAGAAAAGAAACATGAAATGAGCTTTTACGGAATTTAACGGGTGGTGCTTAGTAAACATCTGATGCTTTTTGTCCCCCAGCATCTTCCCATTTGGGGAACTTCCTGCTACCCAGTAGAGGCCTCAGGACCCCAGGCCCAGAGTGAGCACATCGCCCAGCCTGGCTAATCAGAATCCTCCGCTCTTCAGGCACAGTAATTCATTCCATCTATGAGCTATAGATCCAAGGCCGAGGTGTCAGAATTCTCCTCTGGGCTTTTGCCAAAGCTCTTGGGAAATATGTGCTTTCTGGATTCACCAGCCGTAAGAACAATATCAGCCTAGAGCTGCTAGTGGCACACGTGCTCCCACTTGGGAAGAGCATCCCTGACAACAAAGCTAACAGGAAGAAAAGCAGAGCTGAGTGATGGCGCAGGAGACAGAAAGTGCAAGAGCAGTGGTGAAAATAGCAAGAAGAAGAGGGAGAGAAAAATCTTCATCACACCGTCTGAAGCCCCTAGCTCAAGCCAGGCCTGAATGCATACTCCCCCGACTGTTCGCTTAGGTTAGCCAGTAGCTCCCCCCACACATGTTTTTTTTTTTAAGTTAATTTAGATGGTCTGGTACTGGGGTTCAAAGACTTTTTTCTGTAAAAAGTCAAATAGTAGGACAATTGTTAAGGGAAACAGGGAAGAAGGGAAAGAGGGAAAGAGGGAGGGGGGGGAAAGGAGGAAGGAAATAGATAATCAGCCCATAGACTCTTATCCCTATAAAACATCTACAGAAGAAAACAGCTGATTTTTTTTAAATATCTGGAAAATATAGATCATGCTGTAGTTTTCTCACCCTCAGATAATTTTAAAATAGGCCATTACAATGAACCTAAGTGTAAACCATCTCCAGAGTCCATTACTAGCCCAATAACAATTTAACTGATTTACATGTATATAAGATTGTAGACCTCACAAAGCACTTTTCACCCAGATTTGCATTTAACGTATATAAAAACCTTCCTTTAAGAGATACTGTCGTTCCTCTTGTATTGAGAAGAAACTGAATTGCAGGCTCGGCGCTGTGGCTCAATTGGCTAAGGCGTCAGCCACGTACACCTAAGGTGGCGGGTTCGAATCCCCAGCCCAGGCCCGCCAAACAACAACGATGGCTGCAACCAAAAAATGGCCGGGTGTTGTGGCGGGTGCCTGTGGTCCCAGCTACTTGGGAGGCAGAGGCAGGAGACTTGCTTGAGCCCAGGAGTTGGAGGTTGCTATGAGCTGTGATGCCATGGCACTCTACCCAGGGGGATAGCTTGAGGCTCCGTCTCA
>CAUYQV010114275.1:0-61614 GCA_963574575.1 Galagoides demidoff | reverse complement strand
GGAGAGGGAAAAGAGAGGGGTGAATGGATGGAGGGAGGGTAACTGGTGGGACCACACCTATGGTGCATCTTACAAGGGTACAGGTGAAATTTACTGTGTAGAATATAAATGTCTTAACACAATAACTAAGAAAATGCCATGAAGGCAATGTTAACCAGTTTGATGAAAATATTTCAAATCGTATTTAAAACCAGCACATGTAACCCATGATTGCATTAATGTACACAGTTATGATTTAATAAAAAAAATTGTTAATTTGTTAACTTCCATGGGAATATTCTAGACTGGATTAATAATAATAGTTGTGTAAGACATTGGGAAAAAAGGTGCTTATTAGAAAAGACATTGTGACACTATTATAGAGTCAGTAAGAATAAAGTCCGGATATAAACTTCCCTTCCTCTTTTAAAAGAGTCTGACGACTTGACTCCTATATATTAGTTTGGAGCACACTACGTGGTTAAGGGCAGACTCTTTAGCCAGAGGAGAAGATGTGACCAGCCACTTACTAGCACTTTGACCTAGAACAAGGTATATAACCTCTATAAGTCTCAGTATCCTCATCAGTAAAAACAATAATAATCTTTACTTTGTATGGTGTGAGAACTAACAAGATAGGACATGAAAGCACTCAACCCATAGAATCATTACTGCTGGCTTTCAAATGACATTCCTCTCAGTCTTAAGAAATCTCTGGAGGTACCTCAAAGGCTGCCTCAAGCAGTGGGACAGAGAAAACCTAGAAACGGGTGCTGGGCACTCTCGTCTGCAGCCAGAACTTTTCTAACACATAATGTGTAAAATAAGGATTTCATAGCTAAAGACAAAACTCAAGAAATAAAGCAAAACACTCAGGTATTAAAAATACTGATAAAGTTATGGGACACCACAATTTTTAGAAGACATTTATTTTAGAGGATCTCAAAATACTTGTAAGAGAAATAGGGGCTTATAATTCTTACTAAAATGAAATGAAACCTAAGTGGCTAAACCACAGTAAACTGCTATTAACCCAATGGTAAAAGACTCCGGAGGAGTGACCCTGAGTGGGAGAGAAGTGGGGTACAGTGGACACAGCAGGGTGGGAAGGGCTTTTGTAAAGGTGACATGCCCCTTAACTAGGAGATTCTGAGCTTGCCTCCTGGGCATGACTTTGTTTCTTTAAAGATCCTTGTGAATAAATCGTATAGTTACCAAGTGTGTTGATGATAGATCATCTAGAAATCACAGATAAAATGGACTGAGAAGATCTTCATAGCTAACAACAGGCTGAAAATACAATCGATTTGGATTCATTTCCTAATATCAATCTTTATAGCAAATTGTTATTCTTACTTTTCTTTTCCTTTTTCTTTTCATCTTTCTTTTCTTCCTCTTCACCTCCAGCTCCAAGTAAGGTAAAGATAATTCCAGTCTGAGAGTTTATACCGACAGCTGTAACCACCATTCTTCCAGAGCCTTCCATCACATGAGTACCTGCAACAACACAAAACCTGTAGCACATTTCCCTCTCACCAGATTTTAAACTTCCGTAAAACTTGACAGTTTAATAATCCTCAATATTTGTTATTAATAAAATAAATTTAACAAGACATTAAATAAAACCAAATTCTTGTGATCACCACCGTTAATCAGATGTCGGCAGACACCTGAGTTCAAGGCTCACCCTACTAGTCATTTACCAGATTTGGGGCAAATTTTAATATGTCAATTCCTTGTCTGTGTATTTTATGGAAGTATAATGAGATGTACCTTTCTCAAGTAAGCCTAGAAATGTTTACTGCTTGCAGTTTTTAGGGGTTCAATGCACGCTCATCTTTATTAATTATAACCTAATAAATGACAGATACTTCTCTGAGAAATACACTGCTTGTAAAGAAACATACTTATACCCAGAAGGACTCCAAAGCAACAAATGCCTCATTTCTCACACCAACCTCACAACCTTTCTCGGCTTTCATTCCAGCCTGCCAAGATTACTGCAACATCCCCTTTCCTTCTTCAGTCTGCTTTTCTAATACATCCTGAAATCCATTTTAATCTTCCTGAAATTTGATTGCTTCACATGTCTCACAAAGTTGAAGAATTTCTGATTCTATACTGCCTACTAGATTAAGTCCAAAGTCTCACCTTGAGAACAACCAACCAACCTTTCAAACTTTTCACCGACTACTCTACCATAAAATTCCATTACAGAAAGCCAGGGAACAGCGAGGGGAATACTGACTGCATTCTATGTCCCTCATGCCTGATCTTGCAAATCAGCAGGCACTATTACTCTTATTTTCTAGGAACTTGCCAAACGTTATACAACTATTAAGTGGCATGGTAAAGACTCAATCCAACTCTATCAGAGGAAAAAGGCTATTCTCCTTACGATATAATGTTGTAAAGTTTGCTTACAGTTTTCTAACTTGTACCTCCACATGTCTGCATTTTTCCTTACTCAATAAAAGGATTCTCATCCCAGTATTTAAGAATTTATATTTGGTTGTAATTAATCAGTAACTTATCCAGTGTGAATTTTTTAGGCCTTTGATTTTCTTGCTTTTAAAAATCTATATTCGATGTATTTCATTCATTACTAGCTTTTTTGGCGGTGAAAGTGAAGAGAAGAAACGAAATTCAAGACAGCGAAACAATATTTACTAAATACTACATGTAAAAGACAATTTATTTCTGTTAACACTGCTGGCTTTCTCGGGCGTCAATTTTTTAGGGTTTGTTCTTCCCTACCATAGGTAATGAGATGTTGGCAGTGTGCTCAGGCAAAGTAAATAGTTTTTGGGTTTGGTCATATCCCTGCCACCAACTGAATACTAGTTTTAAAAATCTAAATTTAAGAAGCCAAGAACAGCAGTAAGAGACAGCATCATGAGAGTAAATTTAAAAATAAATGCATGTCATGTTTTTTAGTACATTTTTGGAATAGGGAAATAAATGCAGAAAAACTTTCCCACCCATGCGATAAGGGACTCTACAAAGTTATTTCAGTCTTTTCTTAAACATGGAAAATTTACAGTGCTCTCTTAGTATACTTGGTGTGTTAGGAAGCTGAGTCTACATAAAGCTTACCAGTTCATCTCTGTTAAAACAGAAAAAGACCAAAGTTCAGTTAAAGGAAATCAACCTGAAGAGCTAAGTGCTGTGTAAATAAGCTTGATGTACATCAAAGTCCATGTGGTATACAAGCAAAAGGCAACAGCAGACAATCTCAGCTTGGCAAACATACAGTGGCCCAGGAAATCTGAGGTGATTAGCTTTCCTCTCCTTTGGAAAGAATACAGGTTTTATTTGATTGACATTAACTACTTCTAAGTTTCTCAAGTAGTAGAAACTTAGTTTGGTAAGGTGTACACCTTATACTTAAATACATTATAGTATATGGTAAAAATATTTCTATTTGGTATGAATTAACAGCACACCAATACAAAGATATACCTAAAGAGATTATGAATCTTCTAAGTAGATAGGATATTGAAGGTACAAGAAGTTCAACATTTTCTTTGATGGAATATAAATCTATATGATAGTAAGAACTTCTATGCTGTTTATAATGGTGTTTATAAATGTGTACACATGTAATCATTACCTTTTCTTTTTTTGCAATAAACTCTTTTTTTGGGCACACACTTACACATTTTTTAGAAAAGTAGCGATTAAACTTAGGTTTTGCTCCAAAGTGATTCTAACTTAAATGACCTTTATTGAAATGAAAATCATGTTCAACCAATTAAAATATAAAGCTCACAGAGAAGAAATGAAAAATTGTAGCTGCCAAGTTATTAAACAGTTAAAACAATGGGAATCATCTGATAACATATAAATGTTAGTGTCCAGTCAACATCTGATAATGATAACAGAAGACAAGTTACACATCTTCTCTCAAATTCTACTATAAATTCAATCTAACAAATACAGTTCTGATAGACAATTTTATAACTTTTATAAAAATATTAGGAAATTAAGGGTAGAAACCAGAATACTAAAAAATTAAGAGTGGAAACCTTGAAAACTGTTTAAAATTGGCATGCTTTTGGAACCAATTTGTGGTACCTTGGCTTCCTCTAATTCAGCATTTTAAATGGCAGCTTGTAATTTTTCCCACCATCCCTTCCATTCATCTCCATGGAGGAGAGAACCTGCAGCACTGGGGCCACATATAGCTTTGTATTCTTGAGTACAGCCTTTTGACTCAATCCAGATTTTACAGAACAAATCCTTTTATTTCTTTTTGAGACAGACTCTATCACTCTGGGTAGAGTGCCCTGGTGTCATAGCTCACAGCAATGTCAAACTCTAGGGCTCAAGTGATCTTTCTGTCTCAGACTCCTGAGTAGCTGGAACTACAGACACCCACCACAATGCCCAGCTATTTTTTAGAGACAGGGTCTCACTCTCACTTAGGCTGGTCTTGAATTCCTAAGTTCATCAGCCAATCTGCCTGCCTTGGCCTAATAAATCCTTCTAATAAAGGGATTTGTTCTGTGAAGTTTGGATTCAAGTCAATCAAAGGACCGCATTTGGGCATCTGGTAGGCCATAGGTTCCTCACCCTATCACAGACTATTATATGAGC
The DNA here is from genome assembly GCA_963574575.1 of Galagoides demidoff. Taxonomy (NCBI): domain Eukaryota; kingdom Metazoa; phylum Chordata; class Mammalia; order Primates; family Galagidae; genus Galagoides; species Galagoides demidoff. The sequence goes on along the minus strand of CAUYQV010114275.1, from coordinate 57,036 downwards.
CTCTCAAGCAGACACTCCACTCTCCCTCTCAAATAATATCCTAAGCTATGTAAACCCTTCTCTTCTCCATTCCTAGAACATGTCTTCACCGTGTACAAAATCAGTCCTGACTATGTGGATGCTACTCCTGGACCTCCTGTTGGTTAGTCATATATCAGATAACTAGTTTACATCTCAAGACTCATTCTTCAGCAGTTAAATGGGGGAGGTGGATTAGGTAACTTGATGGATTTTATCAGTTCTTTCTGAAAACCCTGTCTTTTTAGATCATTGATGACAAGCAATTCATTTATTTGCTTTAAATATATAATCATTCTTTAATTTCATATTTCACTGGGCCTTAATGATAAACATGATACAAAATAAAATAATTCAGTATATATCATTTGGCATCTGTTTTAGTTTTATCATTACACTGACACACCAAATCTCACAGTTGGCTTTTTAAACTCGGATTTCTTATTTGTAAAATGTGGTTTTGCATTTAAATATCTCTAATATTTCTGTTAGCTTGCCAATTAAAAAAAAACAACTGCTAAGTATGAGGGTAGAGGACCGCATAAATTTGCAGTCCTCTTTACGTTGTTGGCTCTTAGGAAAATGGTGTTTGCAGATGGGGAGAAAAGTTACAAGAGAAAGTAATACCTGATAAAAGTAAGGGATCCTTATCTAAAGACTTCTTCACATGATCAGATTCACCAGTCAATGAGCTCTCATCAATTTTAAGATCGTTGCCTTGAATGAGAATGCCGTCAGCTGGAAGAAGATCACCTAAAATAAAAAGCAATGATATACTGAACTGTAAACACAATCACAATAATTTTATGCCTCGTGTCAGATGTAGTGTGCTTTTCTACTTACCGTACTTCACTTGAGCAATATCTCCAACAGTAATGTCAGCCACTGGTATCTGAATAACCTGACCACCCCTGATGACGGTGAACTTCTGTTCTTGTTCAATTCGACTCTGCAAACCTCTAAACTGTTTTTCCTTACTCCAGTCGTTGAAAGCTGTTACTAACACCACACATACTACAGATAAGAGGATTGCTGCTCCCTCAATCCAACCAGTTTCACCTTCACCTTCTTCCTCCCCAACAGTAACTTCTCCACAAACTATTTGGAAAGAAAGAAAATGTTTATCAGAAAAAGATTCTTAATTGATGACAACATATATACAGGTCTCAGCAACATTTTCATTGTAATTATGTCTATTTAGTACATCGATTTTACTTTAAGCTCTAAACATTTCATTAAATTCAAAGTATTCCACAACAGGGTGGTGCCTCTGGCTCAGTGAGTAGGGCACCAGCCCCATATACCAAGAGTGGTGGGTTCAAACCCACCCCCCCCAACTGCGACAAGAAAAAAACAGCTGCGGGCGGCACCTGAGGCTCAAAGGAGTAGGGCACTGGTCCATATGCCAGAGGTGGTGGGTTCAAACCCAGCCCCAGCCAAAAACACCTGCGGAAAAAAAAAAAAAAAGAGCTGGGCATTGTGGCAGCTGCCTATAGTCCCAGCTACTCAGGCGGCCAAGGCAAGAGAATCACCTAAGCTTAAGAGCTAGAAATTGCTGTGAGCTGTGATGCCACAGCTCTCTACTGAGGGCGATAAAGTGAGATTGTCTCTATGAAACAACAACAACAAAGTGTTCCACAACAAAAAGAACACTTACTATGTCAATTTCAAGTTCCTGGCCTTTGAGATTCTCAGCCTCAGGCCAAGGAAGCAGAATAGGGTACCAGCTAAGTGTAAGGGCACTGAAGGAGACCAAATCTTTGTCCCAAGGCAAGTTATTTATTTTTAAGACCTGGTTTCCTCACCTGTCAAATTAGAGTATCACCACCTTTCCCAGAGTAACTATGAGAGTTAAATATGAGTAGTAGGAAGAATAGGAGCTGAGACATCCTTTATACTCAGCCAATTATTTACTATGTCATTTTTACTAGATGGGTCAAATCTTGACTTTTACAACATGAAAAGTTAAGCAAAGTGCTACTCGTTAACTATCTGAGTATTGTCTTGAAACATATAAATTCTCTCTCCTTGTAGAACCCACACTCAGACTGCTAAGTGGGGACAGCATATGAAGAATTTAGATAATAAAGCATGAATAATTAATTTCAGGTATTGTTAAGAAAATACTACCTGGTGAGGTGTTATCAAACAAAAAAAGAGGGCTAACTGAGGCTAGGTGAGTAGAGAAGGCCCCACTGGGTTGTTCTTGACAAGTGAGCTGGGAGCCAAGTGCGTATTAGGAAACAGCCACAAAGACCTAAGACAAAAGATTCCAGGGAGGGATGAAAGTCAATACAAACGCTCTACAGCAGAACAGAGTTCAGAAAAGGATGAAGGGAAAAACCTAAAACCCAAACTGCAGAGTAAACAATGGTAAGGAATAATGCAACTGTTTTTTTGCACTTCGGGTGATAATCTACTTGTGAATCTAAAATGAATTCACTAGCACATGACTGGCATTCTGAAAAATGAAACAGAACAGAAAAGATATACATGTAATAAAGCTTAGTGTGGTTCCCTGAAACTATCCTCTGATTATTTATAAATTCACATGGAATATGTGTTTCTGGGTTGTTACATTTAATTATTTTTTACTGAGCTGAACTGAAATCTCTGAAACCCATTGGTTTTCCTAGGACAGACAAGGCAGGAGAAGAATTATTGAGAAGGAAAGAAGGGGTAAAAAAATGACACAAAAAATGATTAAAGCACATTCCAGAACCATGAGCACAGACTGAAGAAAGGCTCTGAGGAGTAAGGGTGCTGATTAAAGATTAATCTGGGAGAGGAGCATTGGACAGATTAAAGGGAGAAGACAGAATGAAGTAAGATCAACTGGGGATGAAAGGGAAGACAGGGTAGGAACAGTACAAAAAACCCCTGAGACCCATCAATAGGATTCACTGTCACAGGTATAAAGTGAGGTAGAGGCAGGATGACCCCTTAAGAGTATCGGCCTCCACCAACCCAAATATTATTTTCAAGCTCAAGATATGATCATGTATCACCACATGTAATAACCACTTAAGTGAATTTATTATTTAGATTATTTTAAACAGAGGCTGCAAAGATAACTTTCCCTAGCACCTCTGGAAGACAGGAGATCAAGGACCATCTGACCTCTTTCACCAACCTGGAAATATACAATACATAAAATATTATCCAAATAAAGCATTTCAGAGGGTTTTGATGTCACTTATTAAAAATATAAAAAGCTAATTCCTTATAATAGTGTACCAGAACAACAGACTGACATCAGAATTTCACAGAAATGGAATTTCTGAGCATAGTCTAACAAACGCCTTTGCACACCTGGTAGATGGGCCTGAAAATCAGAATTGTGATGTAGTGAGTACACTTTTCCCATTTGGATTTATATTATGTTGTGTGTTTCTTTTCACCTCTGAGAGACATTAAAGTTCTGAAATAAATCAAACTCAGATCCAAATCTAAAAACACAAATGTGTTCTGGCTATTAAAAATAAAAATTTTAAGCTTAATCTCACTTTTTCTTTCAACTTTTAGTTTTGTATATGCCTAAAAATAAACAGATTATATACAGTTTTAAATGTGTAATTAATAACATACCATTTGGAGGTATGTGTTCAATTTTTTTCTTGTTAAGAGTAAATTACCAAAAATATTTAAAGACCAATGTAACACAGGTTAAGGGAGAAGGAATTATGAGACAATTATATAACTTTCATCTTTAAATCACCTATGAATATTCACCACTAAACTACTAAATATTTCTAAATATTACTAATATTACTAAACTAGTCATACTAATATTACTAAACTTCTAAATATTTAGAGAACTAAAAGCAAATTAATGGCACATTTCATATATAGTTCTACTCTATAAGATCAGAATGATCTTGAAACAATAGTAAAATAATGTATTTTTACAAATAGAATCCCTTTCCTACTGACAACCACTACAAATTTTTAAAGAAGATGTAGGGAAAAAAAGAAAGTAATATCAAGATCAAAGTTACAAAAACACTACAGTATATAGTTATAAAAAAAATTAATAATGTTTTCAGTAAAGTGCAAATACAGTGCCAGCCACATATACTGAGGGTGACAGGTTCGATCCCGGCCCTGGCCAGCTAAGTAACAATGACAACTGCAACAAAAAAATAGCTGGGTGTTGTGGTGGGCGCCTGAAGTCCTAGCTACTTGGGAGGCTGAAATAGTGAGACTCTGTCTCAAAAACAAAAATATCTATTTTGTTAAAGGCATTCCCTTGTAAATATATTCAACTGAGAGATACGCAAAATCTAAATTTAGTTTTTCATCTCTACTTTGAGGCAAATACTCTTATTTTAAAACACCCTACTTGAGCTATTTCTTGAGTGGTCTATCAAGTGTGGCGCTGATAATATGGAGAAGTAGTTCTCAAAGTGCTACTGAGGAACCTTACAGACAGCCCTGAGGTCAACCCTATTTTCATAATACTAGGACATTATTTGCCTCATCTTTTATCAACATACTATAATAGAACTGTCCAAAGAAAATTTTTTGACTATGATAATGTAACACATTAAACGAAGAGATAGATATGAGAACCCAGCTACCCCCAATTAAGCCAGACATTAAAGAGACATGATGGAATGAAAAACGCTACCACTCTTCATTACTTCACTTAAAAATTCATTATGGGGAGATACTTTTGATAAAAATGCTATCTAAGTTAATAGGCAATTGGTAATTACTTTAAAATGCATTGATACTTTTTCCAGCTTTATTGAAGTATGAATGACAAAAATTATACAGGGTATATACACCATGATTACCAAAATCAATTAATGTATCCATCACCTCACACAGTAATCATTTTTTTTTGTAGTGAGAATACATTAATATTTTAAAATTTCTCCATTTTAATTTAGAATAAATATCTGTAACTCACATCCTGAGATCAAAAGTTTGAGAACCCCTAGTTCTACACTATAAACTTATTTATGTTGTGGGTTATAGCATATATTCATGGCAAAGAGTTATGAGTAAGAAATTTAACAATTTAGATTTCTATGACTGAAAATTTACAAATAAAAAACTTTTGTTTAAGCTAGTTAGCATAGTGTAGTGTTCAAACATAACATGATAAAAAGATACAGGCAGTATACTAATAAATGGTAAGGTACAAACACCACAAAACTTCTCACCAGGGGAGCAAAAACCTTCCCATGTTTCATTACCAACTTCTAGTGGTTTGTGACTCTTTTTAAAGGTCTTACAACACTGACAACTCTAGACTGTCTTCTTAGTTGGACTCTAATACCAACATGTCCTGTGACAAATTTGAGAATGTACCTGTCACCATATCCTACAAATAAGGCAGTTCAAATTCCTGAAAGTTTTGTCCTGGACTTTGTTGATAATAAACTCCATTCTACTGAAAATATTTTACTTTAATTTTCTAAAAGTAAAGACCATTTCATAATCTGCTAACTCACTCAATTCTGGAATATCAATTCCTAGTAGGCGACAATGACAGCTGAGTAAATGGGAAACTATGTTGCTTAACATGGTATGACCTCCCCTTTCACATAAATACATACATCTACAGCCCCCTGACATATATACACATTCACATACATGACCACACAGTCACACATGGACGGGCATCATTTTTTAAAATCTGGAATGATTTATCAAAAATGGTATAGCTGAAATCTGTAAGAGCAGAAATCTCTAAGTAGGATTTCTGGTGAGTATTACTTCCTTTGGACTGTCTCCTCCCTCAGTTTTTTTTAACAGCAAAATATGTATTATTTATTTAATGAAAAGAAATAAAGTTCTAAAAATAATTTATAATTGCTCAAGCCCAATAGTTTGAGGTTGCTGTGAGCTATGATGCTATGGCACTCTACCCAGGATGACAGAGTAAGACTTTGACTCAAAAAACAAAAAAAGAGGGTGGCGCCTGTAGCTGCACCGTCCACATACACCGAGGCTTGTGGGTTCAAACCCGGCCCAGGCCAGCTAAAATCAACAATGACAATTGCCACAAACCGCCCCCCCCCCCAAATAGCCAGTCATTGTGGCAGGCACCTGTAGTCCCAGCTATTTGGGAGGTTGAGGCAAGAGAATCACTTAAGCCCAAGCATTTAAGGTTGCTGTGAGCTGTGACATCACAGCACTTTACTAAGGGCGACACAATGAGACTGTTTCAAAAAAAAAAAAAAGTTCTCATGTGAGCCTAGGTACATCTTTGAAGAAATTATTTTATAAAATTACCTAAGCTGACTTTTAAAATTAAAAAAATACCCATTAAAACTGTGTTATTGGTTTACTCTTATGATGAATGTACAGAAAAGCCTGAAGGAAGTTGCATGTATAATAACACCCAATGTCAGATATGTGTGCCCTTCAGGGGGACTGCTGTTTGCTATAATCCTTCCAAAACAAAAACATTAATAACAATTTTGAAATATATATTGACATGTGTCTTTTTTATATTTTCAATAATAGAAGTTTTCCATGTACAGATACTATATATTTCTGAAGAATTGCTTCTATGTATTTCATACTTTGTGTTGCCATGTTAACTTTAATTTTCTAATTGTTAATGGTATACAATGGATATTTGTACATTGAACTTTAATCCAGTGATTTAAAAAAAAAGAGATATTCATTAAAAATCTCTATAGGTATAGGAATGAAGCCTTCACAAACAACAAAATTTTAGTGCATCAGTCTTTTGTTACAGTAAATACTGTAACTTCACAGCTACCTGAATACAGTAATCAAAACCCATAAAGACTTTCTACCAGTTATAGAAATGTACTGGCAGAAATATAATTTAAATAAATATTTTAAAAGGCAAGAAATAAGAATGTTAGAAGAGAAATGAATGCCATAGAAAGATGGAAAAATACAGAATCATTTGCAGCTAGACGTTAAAGCAGATCTACCACTCCACAGTGCATCCCTCCATTGGTCAGGATACTAGATCAGGTGGAATATCCCTTACCTAAAACGCTTGGGACCCACAAGTGTTTCAATTTTTTTCAAATTCTAGAATATTTGCCATGTACACAAGAAGGTATCTCAGGGATTGGACCCAAGATTAAACAAGAAATTCATTCATGTTTCTCACATACCTTATATACATAGCCAGAAGGTAATCTTATACGTTATCTTTAATAACTTTACACATGAAACAAAATTTGTGTTAAGTACATAAAACTGAAATTTTCTACTGTGGCATCATGTCAGTGCTGAAAAAGTTTCAGATTTTAGATTTTTGTATTAGGGATGCTCAACATTTCTATAGCATAAACATTTCTATAACGGCAAGGAAATTACCCAAATGGTGTATATACCAAAAATATTAAGAACCAGAAAGGTACTGGATATGGGAGGAGAATAGCATTTTGTTTTAATAGTGGTATTTTTCAACAGAAACTGAAAATTAAAACCTGGAATTATTTCCTAATAAGTGCTCTAGAAACCAGAAACAGTGCTAGCACAGACCACGTCATCCACATGGCTTAGGTCCATGCCAGACAGGCAACACTTTCCAGACAGCTCTCATATGCACAGACACATATATGGACAGGTTATTTAACCTCTGTGCCTCACTGCAAAATAGTGGTAGCAAATGTCAATAAACGCCAGCCAGCTATTGTTATTATGTGTTAATTAAATGGAGGTGCTGGAAGCAAGTCAGACACAGGTCTCCCCCGCCTCCCTCCTCGCCTGTACTTACGTGCATTATCCCCTTCTGGAGGTTGATAAAAAGAAAGGCCTAATGATACTATGGCTGCGATTTCTAATATAATTAAAGTGACATCTTGTAATGCTTCCCATACTAATTGAAGAAAAGTTTTTGGCTTTTTAGGAGGTATAAAATTCTTTCCAAACACTGCTTCTCTTCTTTCTAAATCTGCAGGGTTTCCACTTAAACCTAAAAAAGAGAAACAAATTTCAGTTTACAGTTTTACTTCTTACAAATCAAGGTATCTATTTTCGTTCAAAACACCTTAATTCATCATTCTTTATACGGCAATCCCTAAGACCCTACACCAAAATGTTTATTTCTTTGTACTAAGCATAAAGACTTTAAATCACTGAAGAACACGTGCAGGGCTTTAAAGGAACATTTTACAGAAATGACTGAGGACAAGATTGAGAATTTTTACTTTCATACTGTCTTGTAGACTGCTGGAGACCAGAACTCATAGGACAGTTTGATGGATTTTATATTGAATTTAAACATTTCCTTGACCTTAGGATGCCTCCTGGCAAACTAGGGACATCTGCATATAATCTACATATGTAGATTTGATTTAGTCACTGTACCTTGTATAATTAAAAGAGAAAAGTCTTTGTGGATTTTTACTCTTATTTACAGAAGAACAATGAAAAGTTAACCTAGCACAAGCTCTAAAAGCTTCTCTGCTAAAATATTTCTGTCATACTTAGATTGATCAAAGATTTGCAGGTCACAAAATATAGGATACTTAAGATAATCTTTCTTAAAAGAAACAGGTGGTGCTATTGACCACACCTACTGTCACAGTAGGGAGATGGGGCACTGCAGGAGGGAGAAGGTAGAGAGAGTCGGATGGACATCCATTTCACCCCTCTAACCCTGCTGATGTGATAAAACCCAGCACGTTCCAATTAGTCAGTACATACTGTGGAAGCACAGCAATACAGCAGTGATAAATGACATTTTCCCCTAGTCTATTTAAGAATGCTGAAGATGAGAACATTGTACCAGAATACTACTACTATTAATTTATCACATTAAACCTAACTTCAACTTGTGCTTTTGGCAAGGGACCATTCGAAAAGAACAAAGACAGAAAAACAGGAGATTACTGTAAGATTCTTGGCTCTAAGTGTTTTAACTATCAATCTCAATGTTGAGGCAGGCAGAGAACAGAAGGAGAGAACATAGGAAATTGTTAGAATAAATAATGAGAAATGAACATACAGGTTTAAAGTGATTATTTACTTTGTTGAAGGTACAAAAGAAAGATGCCAGAGAATGTTCTCATTAGCAATTATAACAGGGTCCACAGAAAACACTTCACACTTCTGATGAGAGAAGTCATCAACTCAGAGGAAGGCAGTGAAGGAACACAGTGACTAGGATGATACTGGACGGTGGGTAGGTTTGTCCTGTCGTGTGTTCTAATGCCCTCCCTAGCAAAAGATTAAAAATCAAAAAGACAAGACTGTGTCCCTCCCTTTGCTGGTCTCCAATTTTGTTTCCTAAGAAATTTGTTTGGAGATATCGATTGCATAAGTTTAAATCACACTCAATAGAGACCACCATTAACTGTATACCTATCACGCCTGATAGTTTTAAATATCACCACTTTAACTACAATAATTGGTTAAATCTTAACTTATAGAGGGCCAGTATTTTATGGTGAAAAAAACAGTCACAGAGCTAAAGACAGTTTAAAAACATAACTCAGGGTGAATCTAGGAGATAAAAAAAAGCAGCTGTCTTAAAGGTTATTATAATTCTTCTAAACTACCATCACACACATAAGTATGCACCTAGGACACTGAACCAATAAAACTGGTTTAGTTTTAGGACCCTAGGTTACAGTTCAGCTACTGTAATTGTATACAAGACACTTCACCTCTTCAGGGGTCAAGGCTGACATTAGTATTTGTTGGCCTTACTTACAAAGCTGTTTTGAAGGACCAAAGACAAAAGTATATAGTTTGTAAATCCTAAATTACAGGATAATTAAATAAGGGAAGGCAAGTTACAAAATAATTGAACAGTATAAGCACTGATTTCGCATGTGGGCCAATTAATTTCTCTTAATAATAAACGTACGCCATCAAATATAATAAACCTTATAGCTTGGCAACAGCACTCTGTTTCCCAGCAGCTATGTCCCGAACACCTCCCTCTTCCAGGGACTGTTCTATGTGCTGATGAGTCAGTGTGAACAAGACAATTCCTACAAGTCAACAAGCTTATATTATACTGGAGGTAGATAAACAAGTAGACAATTAAAATAATTACAGCCACAAATAAGTGCAATGAAGAAGATGGAAGAGGCTAGGGGAACGCTCTCAGTGGGCTAGAGCAGGCGCTCTGAGGAGCTGACATCGGACTCGAGTCTGCACAGTGGAGAGCCGACCACTGAGAGGTCTGTAGAGCAGAATACTCCCCGAGGCAGAAAAGCAAACTCAAACATCCTAAGACCAAAACAAGGCTAAAGATTGGAGAGCCAGAAACAAAGTCGCTGTAGCTAAAACCCAGTAACCAAGAAGGAAAGTAGAAAGGGTAAAAATGCATGAAGTGGCCAAAGACATCTGACCAAGAGGGCATGGAGTGAGGACTGGCATCCAGGAGAAGACTTTGAAGCAGGATAGTGACACTAATGTGCCTTTTAGAAAGACCATTTGAAGTGCTACGTGGAGGATAAATTGAAGACTGTGGGGGTGGGGGAAGTCCAGAGGCTGTTATAGTATAAAGTAAGAAGTGACAGCACTTGAATCTAGGCTTTACGGTGGAGGCAGAGAGGAGTTACAGGATAACTGGATCTTCCAGGTGTCTTGGAAGGAGATCAGACAACTTGTTGATGGACTGGATGTGGGATGAAAGGGAAAAAGAATAAAAAATATCTAGACTGGTCACTTGTTTTTTTTGGGGGGGTGTCCAAGCACTCTAGTGGTAGTCATTTACCAAGACAGGGAAAACGTTGGGGACTGGAGAGAATGGGAAGGAGGAACGATTCTGTTTTACAGATTTAAACAAAACTAGTGGGGATGTCTGGAAGATAACTGATTGTCCATATTCAGAATCCAGGGAGCAGTCTGACAGAGTCATCAATATACAGATGATTCTGGAGCCATGGGTTGATGAGAGCTTCAAGAAAGCTAGAAAAAGCAGACAAGAAGGGAGAAGGGCTGGGGGACAGCCTTGGAGCACTCTGACAATGACAGTCAAATGGAGAAGAGAAGTCCAAGGTGAATGAGAAGAAAGAGCCAGAGAGGGGAGGGGTGCACAGAAACAAAACATGTTCACGCAGAGCTGCAAGGGAAGACTAGGGAGGAGTGTTGAAAAGATGACGTGCCCGACGATGGCAAATAGTGTGACAAGGCTGGGTAAGAAAGGGCAGAAAATGCAGCACTTTCTTTCACTAGATAGAGGCTGGTGACCCTGATAAGGAATCTCCACATGGAGCGATGTGGAAGAAAGTCTGATTAGAAAGAGCTGATCAGCTTGGCGCCTGTAGCTCAACTGGCGAAGGCGCCAGTCACATACACCTAAGGTGGTGGGTTCGAATCCAGCCCGGACCTGCCAAACAACAACGATGGCTACAACCAAAAAATAGCCGGGCTTTGTGGCAGGCGCCTGTGGTCCCAGCTACTTGGGAGGCTGAGGCAGGAGACTTGCTTGAGCCCAAGAGTTGGAGGTTGCTGTGAGGTATGATGCCACGGCACTCTACCCAGGGGGACAGCTTGAGGCTCTGTCTCAAAAAAAAAAAAAAAAAGAAAGAAAGAGCTGATCAAAGGATGGGAATGAGCAAGTGGAAACAGTAGGCATATGTAACTTTCTCCAGGAGTGTGATGCAGCAGGGAGAAATCAATCAGTAAAGGTGAGTTAAAAGGGGTTTTATTTGCATTTTGTTTGTGGCAGATATTAAGACAAGGTATACACGAATTTACCAGTGAGGATGATCAAGTAGAGGAGACGACACTGATGACACCACAGGAGCAGAGGAGACAGAATACTACTCGAAGTAAAGCCCTCCTAGAGGCAGGAAGGAATGGAATGCAGTTCGTAGGTGTCAGCTAGGAAGAGGCTTCTACTGTAAGGAGGGAGAAAAAGTGTGTGGAGACAGAGAGAACTAAGCTGGTGGAACCAGTAAGAAATTACCTGGTTCTTGTTTTAAAAATAAAAGACAGAATAGCAAATTATTAGGAAGACTTATGAGTCAACATAATGAGAAATCTTCTGCCTAATTGGCTCAGTTGATTGTAGCACACTGACAATGAGGCCAAGGTCATGAATGGGATTGATCTCCTTATGGCCCAGTTAGCTCCATAAAGAAAAAGTATAACTAAAAATCCTCCAAAACAGCCTCAGAATTATATGCTTTGCGGGGGTTTGGATCCATCACTGAAGGGAGTAAAAAAAGCTTCTATTTGTCCTACGAGTAGATAATAGCTCAATAGTACTGTGCTTATACTGGAAAAGAAAATATTATGAAATAAAATGCAAATTATTTCAAGACCTTGAAATTTTATAAGAAAATGTAGCATCACATTTACTGGGAATAATAAAATCAGGGCCTAATTTAGGAAATAAAGAGGGAAGAGGAATAGTTTACTGGAATATTGGGAACAAGTAGGTTTAACTAAAACATCATGGCTAACACAAAGCACACAGTACACTCTTTGATTATCAAATTCTGCACTTGAAATTGTCTGTATTTGAGAGTATATTGCACATATATGTATGTGTGTCTGCGTGTGAGATGGTGGGCCTGGCAGCAGCAGCCAACCCTATGTAAAAATTTATGCTCATGTTCGTTCTTGGCAAACAGTCTTGAATTCTTACAGTCTTAGTATCAAAAAAAGGTGATCCTTCCCCCACTCCCAAATTCTAAAGCCACAGCATAAAGTCAAGCTTTTGTATTCTTTCCCAAATGCCCACCATGTGCTAGGCACTGGGCCAGGCACCAAGCATATGAAGAGAAATGAGTCAGATAGGATGCCTTTCCCTGGCACCTGCCTTCAAGGAACTCTAACAAGTAACAGTTAAACACACTGGACTGTGCGTGGTTTAGCTTTTCAGGCCCAAAGCTCAGGAGACAATCTTAGACCAGATCTATAAATGTGGGAATCAGCAGTATCCAGATGGCATGTGAAATCATGGGAGTGGATGGTTATCACTCCAGAAATTGTACAACGAACAGAAGCCCAAGGATGACCACCAGCTAAAGAAAAGCACAAGAGGCTGATGAGACTGACCAGATAGGATCAAGGAAACCCCTAAGAGTGTAATGCTACAAAAGCCAGAAGAGGATATTTTGGGACAGAACTATGTCTATTATAATCTGAACACTGAACTTAAAAATAAAAAATCTCTAAGGCCATGCTACTTCAAGCTCTATCAAGTAGGACTTTAAAAATATACATGCTACAGAGAAGTAGCAGTGGGTGACAACTATCTTCAGTAAATTCATAGCAATGGAAACTAGTGATTAGAGCAGAAATTAAATGTAACTATTAGCAGTGGCAATAAATTTCTAGGACAAGGTCATACAGAATCATCAATAATAAAACCCTCACTGGCAACTCTATATAAGTTTTAAAACATACATGCCCGGCATACCACAGTTAGGCAAATACGTGACGAATGACTATGCTAGCTAACCTGTAAAACCAGGCATATACACTGGGGCACTAGAGCATTCTTGTAGAAGCCTTAGTCAATGATTTATCCTAAGTGAAGCACTGACTTGTTAAAGAGTTAAAATATATTTTCCTCTGTGCATGTCAGTTCTATTCTATTCTACAATGAAGACATGGTTAGAGTACACCTTATTAAGAGCCTTACTTTTAGTAAGTGCAAATATAAACTGCCACCGGAAATATTAGGCAGCCAGGGACAATTGCTATTGACTCTTCCCTGCTTTCTACCACATTCCTCTTTTGTTTCTCTCTACAAATGTCTCCTTTTGTTATTTTTTTACCTCTTCTGTCTAATTGCAGCAACCACCACTTAAAAATCTTAGCGTCCTCATCTGCTCTCTTGCTCTTTTAAGTCTGTGAGCCACGCCTCTTACAAAATACCTCAACAACTGCTTTTCATTTTTATGAATTCATTTTTATACTTTGTTTAATGCAGTGATACTGAATAATAAACATGATACTAGGGCTAGAAGTCTGTAACCCCATTAGCAAGTCCATCATTCAGTGTAAAATATACAGCTAATGCAGGAACACACTAAAATAAATACTGAAAGCTAGTAACACGTAAGGAACAACCAATGTGATTTAGAATATAACAAGGTCAAGGTAGGAAAACAAAGATATAAAACAAAAAAGTAAAAAGGAATTTTATGAAACTAGATGTTACGAGCAGGATGTTTGGGTCTAACAGTGCATTCTTGGATTCTGAGGACTATAAGACAGACACCTGTTCTCTACAGAGCTAAAAATAATGAAGTTTTAGGTTTCAATTCCAGTTAACCTTCAAGTTTATAGCTATAACTCCTTAAAGAGCAATGATGATTATTAAGAACTGGGAAGTTTTTAATGTGAAAATTAAACACCATCTATTGATCAGTACACATACAGCACTCTTCAAAACACACTCAGAAAGCAAATAATAAATTGTCGAGACAAATGAAAAAGCACACAAATACAATTGTGCGCACAAACATCTTTCTCGATATCTCAACTCTTTTTCCAGTTGTGTGAGCTGACCCTTTGTCACAGGCAGTACACAGCAGTGGTAAAATGCACGGTCTCTGTAGCTAGAATGTGACTTTGGGTAAATTATATTTATGTGCTATGAGTTCTGCAGATATAAAATAGAAAAAGGTGTGTAATAAAGGTGTTAAAATATTAACTCGTTTTATGACAATATTTTACATGCTAATAATCAACCTAGCACAAAAGTATTATCCATTACAAGTGTTACGTATCAGTTTTTTGTTATTGTTCCTAAGACACATCCTGGGTTCGTCCTTCAGGCTCTATAGCAATCTAATATCGGCACCTCCAATGTTTCTGATTTCCGTCCTCTACTCATTTTTCTCTGAAGCATGGGTCACCAACATACTACACATGTCACTCAGTTGTCTTGTGAACTGTCTGTCTCTCCCATGTGAAAATAAGGCAGGAATTCTTGTTTTATTCATGGATGTGCACCCTGTGCCTAGGAAAAGTACCTGTTACATAGCAAATATCCAACAACTACTATATTCCAGCAACTGTAAGATGCATGTGTTCCTGCCTTTTATTAAAATCTCTGAAATCCAGATGGGATTTAATCATACACCATCTTCCGATAAATGCCAACACTTTCTTGTTTTTAGGAGATGTACATAAAACACATGACAATCAACATCCCAGGTCTGAAGAAAGGTGGCCTGTGTCAATGAATACATGAATAAATGAAAGACATAGAAAGATAGGCAAACAACCTGAGTTTTACCTACGTGAGTCACTGCGAAAGTTGTGAGACAGACTGTGTGATGTCCACTATTTCACTTCCAAGCAACACAGTTAACAGTGCCCTCTCTGACTCACCTGTGCAAGTTTCAACTTGCTCGGCTTATCAGTGTTGCTGGGAGGGCTTCATTTCCATCCATGTGGATTTTGTTTCTTGATTTTTGTGTATCTCAAAACTTTTGTAATGACCCACGCCTATTCAAAATTCATGTAAGGGAAAGAATCCTTTCAACTCTCACTTTCAGACTCTAAACAGATTATTCTAACAAAAGAATTGTTATTGTTCCTTTGCCATCTAGATTATTTCCTGGGGCATACAAACTCCTTGATTTTTCATTTCTTATCATTGGTTTAGTTGATCAGTTACAAAATGTTCACTAGCTTTCTGAGTGAACTGTTTCTACTACATGAAACGAAAACCCTGAAGAGTTCTTTGGAAATTAATATCCCTGTGAAGGCTGCTGCTGTTTTTATTTATACTTCCAACAAATGTAAGCAGAAATATAATGCTTAAAATGGCTAGTTTCATGTTCTTTAGAAGAATATTTCAAATGTTATGTATTAAACAGTGAAGACGATAGTTTGCACAAATTTTAGAATCATTAAATTCAAAATGCCAAGAAGAACATGAACAAACTTTTTCTAAAACTGCAAAAGGGGGAATAATGTATATTTACTTAAAAGCACAAAGAAGCAACAAGTCACATAAAACTGTTAGTGTTAAGTGAATACTTCTAGAAATTATCCACAGATTCCATTATGCCAAAATCCACTGTACTAGGTGTAAAATTTTCAGTTAGTAATTAAACCAAAAATCAATGTAAAGAGTACATTTGCATTGCAGTTTCTCATCTGCTGTTATTTTGGGCAAATTAATGAGAAATCATGTCTATAAAATTGAGGGCATAATAGCAGGGTACTCAGTTATTAGAAGACGAGAGCTTTGATTAACAGCAGTGAGGTACAAAGGCATGATTAGGAAAAGAATAGGTAAGTGTATATTTGAAAATGAAGTTCAACAATGCTTTCTGAATAAACTCTGCTGTTACCCTGGGAGCTCGTATCAGCATGGTGCTCAAGGAACATTCAACAACTAGAAGTCAGACTGAATGTAACAAGTACAAATGGTTCACTTGAATTAATGAATCTACCAAATGTTAAGAAAAACACTTCTGCATAGTTTCTCTAGAATTGTTTTTGGAATACATACTAACATGTTTAAAATTTTACATTAATCATTTCACATCCTTAGTAAAATGAATTGTACTCAACAGACATTCATCCTCATGTGTGTGCCCTGACTCTATCTCTGTAATTTGGAAATGCATTCCTGAAACTTCCTAATCTTAATTTTATGTTCAACGTGATCAGTGTATAAAAAGCCATCTTCTGAAATTATTTCAAAGACCATAATGCAATGAAGTTATAATGAATGTTCCTTTCTTGATTCTCAAAAAGAGACATACCACATATCAAAATTTATGAAGCCAGAGTCATCTTTGAACACAGGGAAATTCAACATAATTCAGAGACTGAAAACTATTTTTAATCAAAAGAAATGTCTGCTAAATAAAAAACTAACTGCCAACTAATCTACTCCATCTGCTTTCGGACCTCCTAAACTAATAATTAATGTTTAGATTAAGCCCCATAAGCTCAAAGCAACTTGGTCAGCTACTGGCAATGACAACTATTTTAAGCCACCTGGCAAAATGAAGGGCAGTGAGCAGAGTTTATTTCCACTGAATCCCCTTGAGGCAACCAAACCTGGTTCCTTCCTCTATAGCTCAAATTGAAAGACCATCTTGTTATCATACACAAGTTGCAATAACTTGTACAACAGTATAAAAGATTTCATCCCTCATATCTAAATGTACAAATTAATCTGCAACACCATGTTTTGATCTAAAGCTTTCTCTGCACCAATCTGATTAACTAACCCACCATTCTTTTTTTTTTTTTTTTGCAGTTTTTAGCTGGGGCTGAGTTTGTACCAGCCACCTCCAGCATATAGGGCCAGCGCCCCACTCCTTTGAACCACAGGCGCCGCCCTAACCCACCATTCTTAATGTCACCGTAATTACGGCATAATCATACAACAAAGACAATAAAAGCATGTTTATTTACAAGCCAAATATATAACACTCTTTGTACAAAGGACCAAAAATAAACACAACAAAACTTACCTTCATTGGGAGATGTTTTCAACTTGGTGCAAATTCCATAGACATCTCCATAGCTTTCCTGTATTTTTCGTAATGCGTCTGTGGACCTAAGCTCCATGAGAGCCCGCAGCTCTGCGAGCGTAATTCCAAAGTCTCCATCATGATTAGCTTCCTTCAAAGAGTTTTTCACACCACCATACGCAACGGAGTTGTTTGCCATGTCGCCCATTACAAGTATAATTTATCAGGAGGAAAATGTTTCCCAGAAGAATGTAATTTTCACTTGATATATTTCCAAGAGGAAAATCTTTTAAATGTGAAAATCTTTCTCAAACCAAACACTCATTGTATGACTTTGTAAAGCAGATCAGCAGCAACATTTCCCAGAGAAGTATTTTGACCTTTGGCCCATGGCTAGTTTCTTCCTATCAATCATGAGATATGCACACCTGCAAGAAGAAAATATTTAAAAGTTAATATAATCTTAGAGTATTATGCACAAAAAAACTCTTTCTAAATGCTTCAGGTACCTAATCTAAATGCATCATTAAGTTGTAAAAATTTATCTGTGAATTATATAGTCGCACACCTTTAATTTTTTTTGCATGATAAAAGATCAAAATATTAAATTCTAAATAAAATTATCAAAACACATGAAACTTCATTTAACAGGGGCTGAACTCCATAATACATTCAGTATCACTGTTATCAATAGCTACCATTCAAGTATTCACGCATTTACTTTTTGAGCAATACGCTAGTTGCTTTAAATTCATTCTCTCATTTAGTCATCACAATTTAATCCCATGAGGTGTTATTTCTACCAAGAGGGTAAGGCTTTGAGAAATTGAGATTTAAGCATCGCTAAAAAATGGCTGAAATGCCAGAGCTAGACTGTCTCCAAGTCAATATTCCTTTTAATACTTGGACCTATATCTCCCCCCTGCCCGGATGAAGACTGCTCGAGCTTAGGAATTCGAGACTAGCCTGAGCAAGAGTGAGACCCATCTCTACTAAAAACAGAAAAAACTAGTCGTGTGTCATGGGGGTACAGTGCCTATAGCTCCAGCTACTCAGGAAGCAGAGGCAAAATGACTGCCTGAACCCAAAAGTTTGAGGTTGCTGTGAGCTATGACCATATCATGGCAATCCACCCAGGGCAACAGAGTGAGACTTTGTCTCAACCCTTTCATATTGAATAGCCTCTGAAAGGAGAAAAAGTAAAAACAAACCACACACAGAAACAAAAACCTCCTTAATATGGCTTCCCGCAACTCTAAGTGGCTACTCTTTGATTCCACTATCTTTGGCTGTCAAAAACTTATCTTCCACAATGATCTGTGTCACACGTCACCACCTCTGGTTTTCCTTTGAGCTCCTTGCCAAAGAAATTCTCGACTTTTTAGTCAGTCTTTTCTGATACTCTGTTTTATTTTTCTTGCCTACCCTTATCAGAAATTACCTTGTTCATTATCTTAATATGAACTTATCTTGCTCACTAGTGTATATGCTGCTATTTTTTCTCCTTTCACATACAGTATTAGTTCTGTGGGCAGGGTCTGTCCCTCATTATATCCTGAGAAACCACAAGTATGACAGTCAGTAAGTGTGAGGAATGCAAAGATACGTTCATTTCTTTTTGATAATTTCAAGTCCTCCTATTATTCCAACATACCTAAAGCTAAGCTCTCGGCCCTTCTTTCTCCATATACAGGCCTTTAACAATCATCTCAAAGTTACCACACCAAGCACTGGAGTCATCTTATTCCCTTTAATTAAGCAGTTCCCTTTGGTAATCACCATTATCCTATCTTGGCCTAGGCTTGAAATCATAAATCATCTTTTATTCCATTCTCTCCAGCTTGTCTGTTACTGAGTTAGGTTAATTCTCCCTTTGAAAAGTCACTTCTGTGTAACCCTTTTTCTTAAGGATCTTTAAGTCCCTCTACACAAAGTATAATCACTACTCCCCAGGTTCTTACTACTACTTTTTTTTATGGTGTAAAACATTTATTTATTTATTATTGTTTGGGGTTCACTGAGGGTACAAAGAATTAGGTTATACTGATTGCGCTTGTTAGGTTAAGTTCCTCTTGTATTCTAATATCTCATACATCCAATCCCTCGTGAATTCTGCTATTATATTTAATTTTTAAAACAGGCAACATGGCACTATGTCTAAACCTACAAGATGAAAATTCAGTCCAACTGTTCATGTCTGCCTCCATTTTACAGACTCCACTTTTCTTCTTCCTTAAGCAATCCACCCACATCCCAAAACATACAAAAAACTTTGGTGATTAGGAACTAGAAAATAAATCAGTAAATGAAATTGTTATGAGAATGTCTGTACATCAGATAAATGGTTCTTGCACTTTAACATGTATCAAAATCACCTGGTGGGCTGGTTAAAATATAGACTGCTGGGCCTCACCTCCAGAGTTTTATTAATAGATTCAGTAGGATTAAAGTGGGATCCATCATTTGCTTTTCTATTAAGTTTTTAGGTGACGCCGATTCTACTGGTCTAGGACAGTGGTTCTCAACCTTCCTAATGCTGCGACCCATTAATACAGTTCCTCATTTTGTGGTGATCCCCAACCATAAAATTATTTTCATTGCTACTTCCTAACTGTAATTTTACTACTGTTATGAATTGTAATGTAAATCCTGATATGCAGGATATATTTTCATTGTTACAAAGCGATTGCCCCACAGGTTGAGAACTAGGAAGATGCACACCATGAGAACCACTGAACTGAAAAATGGGTGAAAAATTTGGAATTCATACCGCATGAGGAGGTTGGTTAAGTTTGCTTGTCTTGGGTTAAATTTGCAAAGATCTAATAATTATGGATTCTGCAAGACATTTTTTTTCCCTTGCCTACTTCCACCCACTTCATAAATCCTTATGCTTATTCAATTATTATCATCTCCTAGGAAGAGTGGGTTCCCTCCTACTCATCTATCAATTATTATAATAACCTAAGTTCAAAAACTGGAGAGGGTGGTTATTTGATAATCTTCCCAAGTTTTTATATCTAAGATTTTTGGTCTGAACATCATACCAACCCTAAAATAGATTTAACAGATAAAATAATTAAGATTCACAAATCTGTATGCTGAATACATGAGTTCATCTGTCCTCTGGTTTCCATAAAGGGGCATTTTCCTCAACAATCCCTAGCCTACAACCCTATTACTGAGATGAAAACACCTGCTTGACAGGGGACTTTCCCATAGAAATTGGACGTAGTTAGCTGGTTCACCTCCCTGCCTTCTTTTGGGCATCAGCTACCTATAGGATTTACGTGTTCTGGTCTGAGATTTTAGAAGCAGACTCCCAGGTTAAAGAGCCTATAACTGCTTGTGCTGGAGTAGAGGTAAATAAGTGTTTGGTTCTAGGTTCAATATTAGAACATCACTGCTGTCACACAAAACCCCAATTCTCCATTCTAGCTTCTATTAAGTAGTGGGTGGTGATGGAGGACTGCTTGGTGGGTATGATGTGTGTCGCTTCAGTGACGTTATGTACTGACGGTTTCTGATTTTCCACAATGCAATACATCAACACAGAAAAACTGCGTTTGTACTCTACAAGAATACAAATAATAAATGTGGAAAAAAAAACTGATCTTCAAATTCCTATGTACCAACTTTTTGTCTTTTGACAGAATTCAAATAGGAAAAAAGAATGTTATTTATTGGATGCCCTTTAAATTCCTCAACAATAGGGATACATAAAAGAGTGCTCGGATTTGAATCCACATGTATGACTCAAAAGCCATGTTCTTTCCACTATACAGCCTCCATTCCGAGTCTTCACGTTTATTACGTTAGCATGGAAAGTCCGTATTGGTCACCAGTCAAGTAATACCCAAAGTACCACTTGTAAGATAAAGTCAGAACTGAAGGGACAGTGTGTGGATATTTGTTACTGGCCCCGCAGAGTCCTTTTCCTTCCATTTCAGCAATGACCCCATTGTTCATTTAAGGATTTGTGCTTTCCAACTCTCAGAGTCTGAGCAGAGCTCTGTCCCCACTACCCATCCCAACTGATGGCTGGTTCATGATGTACATGTCACCCAAAAAGGGCCAGCAGACAACTAGGAGACTTTTGTTGTGACTTGTTCCTTCCTATTGAAAAACCTGAGAAAAAGGTGAAAAGTTATTACAGCCATCTGGCATCACAAGCGGAAAGCCTCTGAGAATGGACCCACAGAGAGAACACAGAGCACAGAGAGAATGGGGCAGGGGAGGCAAACACAGTGCCAGTCAAGCCAGTCCTGTACATCACCTGAGCCCCTGGGCTAATGAGTCACTCAAGTTTGCCCTCTCCCTGATCTTTTCAGCAATTTGCCCATAAATGCCCTTTAGAGGCTGAGTTTTTTTTTTTTTATCACTTTATAACCCACAATCTTTGTTAAGTATGTGATTACCAATCATGTTCAATTCCCTTACTGTTTAAAGAAAAGGAAGTCCAAGAAAAACACCAAAGGCAAACAAGCCACTTCCCAAAAGTGAACTATTTCAATTACGGATTACCTACTGATCATACAGCAGATATGGTCTGTATCTAGATGATCCATAGCTTCTTCTATTTTCCTCTTTACCGCCTCCTCCCAGTCATTTTGTTTGACAAAAACATTGAGGATAAAGTAATTTTGCTTTTCATTTGTTAGGTACAATATGACAAGTGAGAGACATACTATTTGGGATTTAGATACAACAGAAAGCAAACATCTCTTTAGCTTCTATTTGTTCACTAAAAGAGTTTTACTTTCTATTTGAAAATTAAATAATAAGTGGAAGGGAGGCCTCAGAAGACGACCAAGAGAATGCACAGGTGCTCTGTGTAGGCTTCCTGGACTCCAAAATTTATCCCAGGATAAATTATCTTTGGTTCAATCACTGTTGGTAATCTTTGACGTAGTATGAGGAAAAAGAGGTATCAAGACTGGAGTTAGGCAAAATAGTTAGAGTCTTCACAAAGGAGAATAAGGTGGCTTCTTACTGAAGGAAGCTTTACTATGAATGAGCCAGAGCCTCAACAGATGACAAAGGATGATTATGAGATCCGAGAAATGAGTAAGAGCTTATAAAAAAGACAGCTTTGTTAATAATGCAAGTTCAATTCCTTCTTTCATGAGGTCACTTGACTTTTAGATCATGGAAAAGTTGTATGAAAGCTATCTAGGCTCAATAGCAATAACAAAAATATCACTTGTTAGAAAAACAGAAATATAGGAGAATAGCTAAGTAAATTATGAGATGAAACATGGAGCTTTTTGAGATTTTCGCAGGCAAGGCAGAAAATGTATTCTAATACAACTAAGTATATTAGAAACAAGAGGGACCATCTCTGGAAAGAGGCGTTTTTAATGCATTGTTGAGTTCCTAACTCCTGAATAACTGTAAACTTTTGTTAATGATTTGAAGACTTAGAAGTTGTGTTTATTTAATCTATAGGTGACTTGAAGCTTGGACATAAATCAGCAAATACAGGATAGAATCAGGATCTGGACAGATGGGGCTAGGAGGCTAAATTTAACTAGTACAAAAGTATGGTCTCCCACATTTAATTCCAAAAGCCTAACTGTACAAAGATGACACATAGGAAATGCAACAGCATATACGTAAAGACAAAGGCTCAGTTTACTCAAAGCTAAATGTTCATTCCTTGGTGTTAATCAGCATGATGTAAATGCTTTCTCCTCTCACCCCACAGTGAGTGCACTTAGGCAACAGTGACAGGAACCTAATGTCTAAGAGAAAGAAGTAACAGACCTATTCTACTTCACTTCACACAAACACACTATGTTACAGACTCCTCTGTAGAACAAAGATACAGTAATAGTACACAAATTGTTGAATGCATTAATACATGTACAACACTGTGAACTTAGCCTGACACCTGACTTGTAGTAAATGGAAAATATATAGAGGGTGCCAAAAAAAAGTATACACATTGTAAGAAAGGAAAAAAAAACTTCATTTGAAAAGTTTCTGTTCATGTCTTTTGCCCACTTTTTATTGCTGATTTGCTCCAGTTCTTTGTAGCTATCAGCCCTTTATCTGATGTATGGCATGCAAGTATTTTCTCCCATCCTGCAGGTTGCCTATTTACTTTACTGATTGTATCCTTATCTGTGCAGACACTTTAATTTGCTCCAGTCCCATTTGTTTATTTTTGTTGTTGCTGTGATTGCTTTCATTCTCTTCATAAATTGTTTCCCAAGGCTGGTATCTCTAAGAGCTTTTCCAATACTTTTTTCTAAAATTCTTATAGTTTCATGCCTTAGGTTTAAGCCTGCTATTCATCGTGAATTTATTTTTCTGAGTGGTGAGATGCTGATCCTGTTTCAGTCTTTTACATGTGTGTATCCCGTTTTCCCAGTACCATTTATTACACAAGGATTCTTTTCCCCCAGTTTTACGTTTTTGTCTGCTTTATCAAAGATCCAGATGGGAATATGGGGATGGTTTCATCTCTGGGTTCTCTGTCCTGATCTACAGGTCTATGTCTCTGTTTTTGTGCCAGTGCCACGTCTGTTTACTATAGCCTTACAGTATAGCTTGAAGTCTGCTAAAGGGATACCTCCCAATTTGTTCTTATGTAAGGTTGCATTGGCTATTTTGGGTCTTTTCTGGTTCCATACGAAGCAAAGAACTGTTTTTTCTATGCTTTATATGTTTTTCAATTCCACTTCCTTTGTACATAGATAGTTATGGGGAGAGAGTATCTAGCCTTTAAAGTTGTTTCTCATTGTGTTTGCTGTTGGCATTTTATTGACAATGAAAGCTGCTTCATAAATTATGAAATCTGTCCCCACTCCACCCAGCCCTCCTAGATACCAGCAAGTCCCTCAGTCAGTATGAACAACCTGAAACTCACCACCTTACATGTCCCTTATACAGGTTGGATAGTCCAAATACTATACAACTGAGCCTACATTTAAGGCTTCTTGGACTGAAAAACTACTTTAAGGCAAAAACCATGCCTCTTGCATCTCTGATCTCCATCTTAGTAAACACTACTGTGATCTTTCAATCTTTCTACATCATCACTTTCTGCAGAAAAAAAATAACCTGATTTACACCCTAATGTTTTGAAATCTTTCAACAATTAAAATATCTTTTAATAAAAAAAAAACCTGTAACTACTAGATATAAGTTCTTGTGTTTAATAGACCAATAGTGGAAAGAGCAGATGGTCTAATATTATGCATATCAAAGAGACATGAGTGATGGGGAATTTTTTTTTTTTTACAAAGTTTTGACATATTTAAATCATTTCATTAAAACACTCCCAAGAAATGGAATTAGAATTACTCAAATTTAATTTTACTTTGAATTTAAAATTTTTCACTTTTTAAGGGGCTTAAAACACACTCACATAATAGAACATAAAGCCCATACAGCTTGTTTAGAGAAGTAGTTTCTGTCAGATGAGTAAAGAACAACATAGAAACAAGAGTAAATTCACCAAACAGGACTTCAGCTTCACAGAATTTATAAAGCAAAAAATAAGCATTGTCTACAATGCCTGATTTAATAGTCTCAACAGATTCATAAACACCACCACTGTGTCTAGGTTGAGTAAAATTAGTCAGCAACTTCCTTATCATCTAGGAGACTTTCCCAGAGACAGAGACTAAGTACTGGACTTAAAGGGCAGCTTACAGCTCCTATCAGTTATGAATTTGGCATGAATACTTATCTCTCAGGGTGGAAAACAAACAGATTAGAGCAGAGGAGGCAATTATTTGTTCTAGTATAGCTTTTATCACACAGCTGCAGTAATTTGTTTACTTCTCTGTCTTCCCCAGTGAACCGTAACCTAAGATAGGATTTGTGGTATTCATTTTTTACCTCCCAGCAGTCTCTGGAACATAGTAGGTGCTCAATGTTTACTGAACACTAATGCTCTGAGCTAAAATCATTCTGAAAAACAAGATTTTGCAGAGGGAGGGAGCAATGACAACTCAAGTAGCAGAGCAAAACAAAACCTCCTAACTATGTTTAAGATTTAAGGAGTTTTCAAACCACCTTGGTGTGCAGGATGTACCGACTTTACTTTTCTTTAAACCATTCTAGACAAAAAAGTTAAAACATATTTCAGATTTTTGCATGAATTATATTACTGCTACAAGGCAATTATTTTTTTAAACCAGGGTGTTAAGATTCTCGAAGGTATTCATAGTAATAATACTGAGTTTCAGCATTTCATAAAACCTGGATGAAATCTGAGAAATAATGGTCTTAGGGGTTATCCATGCTAAATACAAATATACCAAACTAACGTGTTAATAAAGTTAGCAAGTCATACTAAATAATAAAGAAATAAAGATCTTATGCAGTGAAGACCATTTGGTAGGAAAACTCAACCCCACAACTAGCTATCATCCTCTCCAAAATGTGCTGTTGCTACACTACCACCTGCTCCCTGATCAACTCATTACACTCTCCTCTGAGGCTGCACTGAAACTCCTCTTCCCGGTGATCAGTGACCCTTGAGGGCCCTAAATCCAATGGACACTTTGGTCTCTATCTGATCTGCCCCTTTGTTACTGCGAACCATTCTTTGACTCCTGAAATGTTCTGCTGCCTTAACTTCTCCAATGCTTGTTCCTCTGACACTGTCCTTGCCTCTGGTTGCTGTTTTCTCTTTCCACTGCTTGCTTCTTTACTGGAATAACTGTCAAGGGGGGTGCCAGGGTGGCATGGTAATCTTTATTGCAATTGTTTTCATCTGTTTTTAGTCAATAGAAAATTAGATTGGTTTATAGATAATAGTAAAAATTTATTTGTATGGCACTTACAAGGCTTATTTGTTTCTCTTATTTCAGAATCCCACAATTAAAATGATGAAACCACACTATAACAACTCGGCTCAGTGAAAGCATGAAGTAAAAAAAAAAAAAAAAAAAAAAAAAAAACCCACCCAGTTTTATTATCCTAAGCCCAAACACAGCTCTTCTTCCCTCTAGCCTTTAGTCTACAAGGAAATACATTAGCCCTGGGCACCGCCTGTGGCTCAAAGGAGTAGGGTGCTGACCCCATATACCAGAGGTGGTGAGTTCAAACCCATCCCCGGCCAAAAACTGCAAAATAAAATAAAATAAAATAAAATAAAATAAATACATCAGCTCAGAGCAGAACAGGTACTGTAACTTGGTGATTCACTCCCTTTCCCAGGGCTGTAAGATTACTATTCCAGCTTTTGATAACTGTCATTGCCAGTTCATATTTACTTATTTATGCCAACAAAGTACTTAATTAAGCAAAGTATATGATAAAATTTTAATGCGAATTATCTCAAACACAGACATTTTACAATTAACTGCAGACATTTTTTGCATTCTGGTCAAGTCGGTTAGTACCATCTTGTCCCAAACAATGATGATACCTGTCTCTTGGGAAGCTGACCTCATTTTGCAAGGTTTTACTTACATACTCAAAAAAAAAAAGTCCTCAATTTACCAAGACGAGAATAAATTTAAAAGTTAATTAATCACACTGCCGACCAGTGGTTCTCAAACTTCAGTATGAATCAGAGTCACCAGAAGGGCTCTTTACAACAGACTGCCGGGCCTTCCCCCACCCCTCAGTTGAACTGGGCATCACGTGTTAATTTACATTAACAACTTCTCAGATCATGGTGATACGCTGATATTCCCGTTCTAGAGAACCACTACTGCGGATAAGGGTGTCCTGAACTTCAGGGAACTGATTTGGAATGTCACCTTGACCCAAAAGTTCCCTAACAAAACATATATAAGAAAATTTCTCACAGTTCTTTATCATGCTATTCGTAATTTTCATGGCTAACTGAAAGCAAATTATTTTCTAAAAATATTCTGTGAGCTGCTCCTTTGAACTGTTTTGATTTTTAATACCAAGATACTAATATTTTTCTATTTAAACTTTGTATCACACAAACACAGAAAATGATTTCCTTCATTCAAAGTAAAAACGCATAGACTCCTAATAGCACATTTTGAAATTTATTTTAAACCCCTAAAATTATGAAATTCATTTTTTAAAGTAAATTCATTTTTTAAAATTCAATGGAGAACTATAATTTAGATATCTACCTTCTTCTTTCCCCCAAATCACTTACACTTTGTTTTCTACTGTTCTATTGTTCTATTTAGACATTTTAGGAAACTGTCACCTTTACAGTAAGTTTCCTAGTTTAAAAAAAAAAAAAAGCTTTTATAAAGCTCAAAAATAAGGAAAGTTAATTTTATATAATCCTGTGCAGTTTACTAAATATATGAACATACTATATCTCCAGTTAAATATGAGAACCAAATGTTCTATCATTTTCTAGTCTCACTGGTGTTGAAATTTTCAGCTATAGTCAAAGAAGAGATTTTCTAAATTAAAACTGTGTTTTTCCTTCTGTTCAGGAGCTGGAAAGGAGTATGAACACTGGAATGTCAAACCAGCTGCTCCGTCAGCCCACTCAGTTCTTAAGAGCTTCTATCCTGTCAATTCACAAGAACCTACACTTACCCCTTAAGGAAACAGGATGCTCATTATGTCACTGAAAGAGCTCACAAAAATAAAGTTGGCAATTCTGATGGAGGCATAACTCTTATCTGTAAATTTAACATGAGCTTTCTGCTTTGTTAATTAAAAATTCCAGATTTCAAGGATGATTATCTCAGTATTTAAACGGAATACAGAACTGGATGCAGCTAACACTTTCCCATTTCTTTATCCCCTTTTTATTTGTTTCATTGTTGATAATCTTTTGAAATTTCCAGCTGTGATTATTAAAGAACAGCTCAGTAAATCAATACCTGCTTCTGTAACACATTTAAATAACCTGGCTGAAAAATAAAATAAGCTATATATATAAACGATGTAAGATGAGAATTTGATTTAGGGTGAACTCACCAAAGCGCAAACAATACGGATACTAAGGATTTGTTGAACCGTAACCCACTCCATCCCAACATGTGGATGGTTATTCAAACTCTCTGGTTTCACACATTCCTGACCTTCATTCTAAGACTTTGATCTGTACTCTGTAATTGTTATTCAAGGGTCATCACATGGAATTATTCTATTTCCTAGATTTTTTCTCCTGTACATCTTGTCTCCCTTCATTTCTCTTCACTTTTACTGAATTTCACACACACACCCTGACCTCCAGGCTCACAGTCAGTCAAGACTGATTAACACTTGCCTCCCTAAAAAAAGCTACTTGTTCAATGGTCAGCAACTCTAGTTTTGCTCTTGTGTCTCACTTGCTCTTTATCCTCCTACTATACCCATCTGGTTAATTAGCTACTCCTGAACAGACATACCATCTGGCTGAGAAGTGTTGGTAAAAATTATAAAAACTGAGTTCTTAGTTCCATTAAAACTTTTCTCAGTCACATATGATCCATGAACACACCTCTAATTTCCTAGTATGTTCCTCTTTCAACTCCAGCTTTCATCTCTACCCAGGTACTCATGTCTGCTCCAAGACCTTCCTTCCTGGGTTGCCACTTTGAGCCAATGCCACTTCAATTCCCTCCCCAGCAGTTTATTCCCTATCTAGACCGGACACAGTCTAGCGAACTGGTTCCCTCACTTAGTCTAGCCAATATCCAGATACATTCTACTACATAAAAGGCATTTTTAACCCCTGCCACCCCTCCCCTCCCCTCCCCCAAAGCATGCTTTCTCCAGATAGTGGTAACCTCACTTCCCACAAAGGTCTATCTGCAAGGCTTCTTCCTGATTACCTACTCTCACCTGGACCCTGGCAAACTGGATCCAGGCTTTGTATGGTAACCATTAATGACCTCAGGCATTTTCTCAGCCCGCAACCTCCAGTGTATTTCTGTGTCATTTGATGGTATTCAGGTTACTACAGAACTTAGAGAGGAAAAAAACGCAGTTTCCAAAAGCTCCTGCTTTCCCCATTCTTTGACAACTATTTAATACCAATGATAGAAATCATTTATATGACTAAAGGGAGATTTGCATCATCTTTTGAGAATATCAGAACTTGTTAATTTCCTTTCTTAGTAATTGCAAAAGATACAATGAATGAGCCAGGAGAAGGACGAGGATTACTTTGAAGATGGTAATGGAACTGGACGGCATCTAGCCCATAAGCATTTCCCCTCTGGAGAGGTCTTCAACAGTCTAGACACCTAACATATCAGTAGAAGACTTGTGAGTACTGACAGTTTCAGCATGGACCGACCATATCAGGATTCCTCCTCTTATCTAGTTGTTCTAGTTGTTCCAGTATAGCTCTCAGATTCTCTACCTTTTCTTTCTCTCTCTCTCTCTCTCTTTGTTTTTTTTTTTTAGGACAAATACCAGTCTCCTACCATCATACCAGAGAATTTTCCCTATCGGCAGCTCACCTATTCTGTTTGGCTTTCTATTAACTTCTTCAAGGAACTAAAAAACCCCTTCTACTCTGACCCTGTTGCACTCTCTACTTTTCTCTCTACTTCTATAGCCTATCAGAGCTTCTACAACATGTTTGTTATGTCCTACAACTCCTTGTGTACAAAGCTTCCTTGCTGATCAAACCGTAAGCTCTACGGTAAAGATGGTCTTGTATGCTTCTGTATCTCCCAGTGACCACTCCAGCAACAGCACTTGGCCACAGAAATTGCCAAGCATAGGGTAACTGAACTGGAGAACATGTGGCAATGGCACTGAAGACAACAGCAGTTCCTCAGTAAGTCCACCTCAGCTGCCAGCAAAAAGACTGTCAATTCCGAAGAAGCACAGATTCTTTCAGCGCTCAAAAGGATGTCCACCCCCATGCTGAATCATAACTAGGATAATGGCAGATCCACAGCTTCTAAGAGTTTATTCCAGTACTTTCTTGTATTAGCTGAGTGATTTCGAGCAATTTACCCAGTATTTCAGCTTTCTCATTTGTGAAATAGGGTTTACACTATCTACCCCTTAATTTTTGACTAGATTAAGTAAATTCACACATGAAATATGTTAGACTCATCCCAATGTCTTAGAGCCAGTGTCTGGCACTTAATAACAAGCACTCACTAAACTATCCTGTTATAATTAGCATAACACATTTTTAATTAGTTTCTAATAAACTTAGATTGAGCATATATGTATAATGCTTAAGTTAGCCTGGATGTAGATGAGAAGGCACACAATACCTATTTGTTAAAAATTTAATTCAGCATTTAAATGTAATGTCTTTACATATAACGACATTGAACAGTATTTAAGAATTAAAGAGAGATGTATCACATATCTAGACTTTTATAACAGCTAATGTCCAAACTAGATTAGTCTACTTTAAAAAGAACAGGAGAGTTATACCTCAGTGGGAGAAACAGGCATTCTTCCCCAAATTAAAAGTAGATGATTAACTGTTTAAGATTCTTACAGACTTAAAAATAATGATGGGGAAAACTACTAAATTGGAGAACTCTTTGTGATATAATATTTGAAGGGAAAACACAGGAATATATCTATCCAATGACTAGGATGTAGAATTCACATACAGTAGAACCTCCAGAGTTGATCACCTCCCTACTTCAACCACCTCCGTACTCTGAGAGATGCACCACACTGTATGTATCAGTACAGTAGGCTTAGTTCCTTGTGTTTATCACCTCCAAATGCTGACCAGTTTGCTGCAGTCCCTTAGGTGGCCAACTTATAGAGGTCCTACTGTACTATAAATGGACAAGAACCAAAACAAGAAGGGCAAAGTAGCTAATCCACTAGAGCACCAATACAACAGAATATTTTCTAAGTAAGAATAAAAATATTTTAAAAATAGTAAGTACAAATTATTTCCTAAATGCTCTCATGCTATTTGTTCAAAATAAAACCGTTTTTTCCCCTCCCATTTTTAGGCATTCGGACTTTGATCTATCAGCGTTACACTGAAATTCCAGGGCAACAAAAGAAATATGTCAACACTGGTACTGATCCACAATATCCTCACAAAAACTACTAGCATTTAAAAGTTAATGCTTATGATCCAGTATATCATAAACTAATGTATATAGTGAACAGCCAACACTGCTATACCAATCTTAATAAATTTAATAATAAAGGTACAGTATAAATTATCATTTGAGAAAGTAAAAGTAATCATTCACATCATCAGTGCTGGCCTGAGCAAGTGCATGACTGAATGTAAAGAGAAAAGGAAAACTGGTATACTACTCAAAAGACAAGTGCACGCATGCAAAAGAACATTCTCAGACCCTGATAGCAGGGAAAGAAGGGTAATAGTGCAGGCCGTATGCATTTAATAAAAAGGCTTCAGACCTCATCAACCGACTTAGAACAGGAACTTCTGGGATCATCTAGGAAGGATTAAAATTTAAAATCATTACATTAAATTAAGCCACGTGATACAGTCATTTTTGTAGATGAAAACCAGTAGAATATCAGCAATTTCAAATGGTTTAACCTAATGTAATGGATTGTGCAGAACACTCAAAACAAATGTCCCAGAAAGAGCAAATGGAACTGAGGACACAAGATCTAACATTAGGCAGACTGAGTAAGTCAGTTTACTTCAATGGGGAAAAAAGTATTTAAGAGTCAGCAATGGGCTGGTCAGTCAAGAAAGCACACAGATTGTATAAAAAAAAAAAATCAACCCATGTACCCCACATATGCATAAATGTATTCATGATCTATGTGTATATGACTTAATAAAAAAGAAAGAAAGAAAGAAAGCACAGACAAAGGACAGTCTTCAGAAAAGAAAAGCAAATACAGCTTTTGGGGTGGGGAACCTGTGGCCTTGGGGCCACATTGCAGCCTTCTGGATCCTTGAGTGCAGCCTTTTGAATGAATCTAAGTTTTACAGAACAAATCCTTTTAATAAAGAGATTTGTTCTGTGAAGTTTGGGTTCAGTTGAGAGGCTGCATTTGGGGATCTGGAGGGCCACATGTGGCCCTGAGCCTGCAGGTCCACCCCACCTTGTGCTAGCAGGTGTGCCAAGCTCTGTGCTAAGCAATTTATAGCACAGTCTACATGGATCATTTCATCTAATCCTCCCAATACCCTGGGAACAAAGTATTAATACTATCCTCAGTTGCCAGATGAGGTACTTGGTCTTTAAAAGAAAAGTCAGACTCCATTACAGATTCCAAACATACTGCTTCTTCTGCCTACATACCACTAGGCAACCTCCTAATTATAATGTGGCTTCCCACCCGGGAAGTCTACAGGGGAGAAAAATGTACTAGACAAGACTTGAGAATTGTCCTCAAGATTTTTTTTATACAATCTGTGTGCTTTCTTGACTGACCAGTCCAACAATCAATTAATAAATTGATATTCTGACTTTTACATCAATCTCATAAACTTTAATATGAACCTAAACCAAAACAATCAAGAGTGAAGAGTGGAGATAAATTCGAATTTCAGAGTCTGCACATCTCAGACTCTGGACCACAGTAAATCTACCAAGGGACACCATCCCTGTCCTGTGGAGGTCTCTTAGCGGACAGCATGTGCTCTTTCCAACAAGAGGGGAGATACCGTAGCATCATCATTACCAGTCTCTTCCTTTTTGAAATCTTTAGAGTACAAAGAAGCAACAATGAAGGGACAAAATCCTAATTCTGACTCTAATGTGCTTGCACTTAATCTTGAGCAAATTTCCCAATTTCTGTCTCTCTCTCTTTCTTAGTTTTTGAACAAGAGAGGTTGGGCCCAACAACCCCTCATCCACTTTCTGCCTCTCTGTCTACCCCATCACTGCCTCCACAATCCAGTAGAGTCTGGGGTCTTCTGCTCTTATCACTGGGACCCACAACTCTAACTCTAGGCTTGCGTTTATAAGCATTACCTATTCTCCTCATTACCTGACTACTGGGGATCATATACAGCCTAGCGTGATACCTGTATACACTTGAGGCATCAAAAAGCTGCGCCCATTCTGAAAGACCCACAGGCAAATCAACAGTCTTGGTTTAGGATTACAAGTGGATATGATATTAGCATTTTTCTCTCCAAGTTTTAACTCTTGCTGCCATTTGGCTGACCAACAAAACTTTACTTCTCTCATCTCCAAAACGTTGACAGTATTTTAATTTTTAGTCTTCATCTCAAACTCAAAAACTCAATTCCTATTACCAATTCCCAAATTCCCCTAGACCAGATTTCCAAACACAGCATGTTAATAGCTATGCTATGAAAAAGAGAAATCGTTTTCCTCAGCACTTTTCATAGACTTGCACAAGAATCTGCAAGAGGGAGATATAGGTAGCATTTCCTGAATAATTTTCAACTATTCTTTTTTTTTCTTCAAGAAGTACTTATTACTGTCTCCTGAAAGTAGTGTTTCACAGAGTACTTTAGGGTATGCTGCTTTTGTGTTTCCTATTTCAAAGTGTCCACCACTTAAATGCAAAAACACTTTTGATTTCCCCCTCTCTCCCCAACATCCCATCAGTAGCTACGTTTCTTCTTCTTAACTTATCACATTCATCTTTTCTTTCTAGTCCCTCTAAAACCACTGAATTTCAGATCCTGTTGTACAAGAGGTTCATACATACAAATTCTACCTATAAAATAAATTTTGGCTATGTTGCTATCAACACTTCAAGAGGATTAGAAGGAATGTGACATCACGCATACTGTCTCTTTCACAAGGATCCAACATTTCTCCCTGAGAATTAGTTGGAAAGTTTCCATTTTATAAAGTCAAATTTTAATCCAAGCTTATCTTCCTGATAAGGGCAGCACTGGTCTTATACATATCAGGCATGATGGGGGAATTTTCAATGATGTAAATAGGAAATGTGAATAATACAAACACGACATGAGTGGTAGAAAGGTGGTATAGGTGTTATCACATGTAGCACTGTACCACCATCCCCTCCAAAACAGAATCACAAGGTATAAAATAGGTATCAGTTTATAATTGTTAATCATTTAACTATTCAATGGATTTAAAGTCAGGCTTTTCTAACTCTTCATACCCGTATATTGCACACCTCAACTAACTCCTAAGTTTTTGGAAGAAAAGACTGCAATTCAAACACATTTATTATTCAGTCTCTTACTGATGTCAACATAAAAAGACCAGGCATCCTGAGCGATAGGTGCTGGGACACAGTGGGGAAACAAGACACAATCACCCGTCTCTGTGAAATTTATATTCCTTTGGAGGAGATACCTACCTACTATCTAAGAAACTACTAACTGTACAATTATTAAATTATAATAGTGGTGAGCATACATTGGCTGATCCTTTTAACTTGCAGTTATTCAGAATCCAGTCATAAAAAGGAGAAAAAAAAGTAAGTAGCTCACATAGGATTCAAAACCGTGTGTGATTAGATACTTTTGGAATGGCCAAAAACATAAGGAATTTGAGGAAGATACAGATGGGTAAGTGGGAAACCTTTGACCAGAGGCAGTATTAAAAGTAAATTCCTTGAAAATTGTGCCTATATTATTAGCAAACACACCTCAGACTACTATCTCTTTGGCTTGTTGCCAAATATAACTGAAAAAAACACCCAATTTTGAATGGTTAGTATATAAAGAGCTTTAGGTTGTCAGTGTTACATAAAAGGAATGATTATTATGATGATGGTAAAAATCTGTCCAAAGACACACAGCTACTAAAAGGCAGAGCGGTTTGCTCCTCACCATGGTCTTCCCATGTGTGTACATGGAAGCATGGCATCTGACCTGAGATCGTCATTTGGGCAGACACCACGTATAATTAAAAAGACAACAATTTACAAAAACAGCCTAACCAAGTAAATGTGAAATACTGTCCTGCATTATCAGAAACACTGGCCCTTACAGAAAGAGTATTGGCTTGAATTACATGTTTGTCACATGCTGACATAAGCCAAAATCTAAAAACCTCTTACAGGTATCCCAAAGGGTCTAGGTGAGGAGAGGAGGGAGAGTTGTTATGTATTAAGAAGCTGTCATTTAAATTCCTAGAAATTTTAGTCCTGAAGTATCCTTTGTTTCAGAGATCAAAAATTTTCATTATCATCACTATTTACTGAAGTTCATGACATTAAATGCATTGCATTGCACTAGCAAAATACAGACAGACTAAAAAAGGGAAAAGGTTTGTCCAGTTTGCAATCCAAGAAGATAATTCTTTATTAAAAATGGATGAGAAAACCTGTTTGTTCTTACAATATGCTTATGCTTTTCACAATTAAGATATAAATTTAACAGTATACAGGGAATCATTACACCACAGTCAATTTACCTGTTTTAGGTCAAAATATTCACAGGTTCATTCATCTATTCTGAAGGATGACCACTTACATCTTCATGTCATCACTATAGTTCCTCATTCTTTTAAACTTATTTTGATTGCTTCTCAGACTTTTGGCTAAGATCAAGTGTAAACTTATTTTAATTTTTGAGAATATAATGTTTTTGCTAAAATAAGCAATAGGCCTAAGAAGCTCATCTTTCAACCCTAAAATACAATATGTGCTCTAATCCAGGCAGGGACTTAAATGTTTATTAAATGAACAAACAGTACTGTTTTATTACGGTGTTAGAAAAAGCATGCAGATGCACATTTGCACCTTCCCCACATAATACTGTTATATAATCTACAACTAACTGTAGCAATGAAGCATTTTCACTACATTCCAGAAAAGTGACCACTACAATTCAAATTGAGGACCACCAATATTTCACATGATTCAATCACAAGTTAATTATGCCCAAACAGGTAAGAAAGGAGTCCTTTCTAGACTGCTCCAGACATCATTATAATTCTAGTGGCAGGTGTGCTGTTAACTTTAAAGGAAAAGCAGTATCTTTCCCCCAGAAAGTTCTCATAAGCCACAACTTATTTATTCTTAGGTACCTTTATTTCAAAAACAAATGATTAAAGGTTTTCAGAAAATAATGTTATTGAAAGAGTATTTATCAAATCAACTGAGACCAGAAGAATTTTTTTTTTTACAACCTCAGAAATTTGTTATTAAATGTTTCCTCCATCAGCGAAATGGGTTAATTTATGCCTAATACTTAAAACACAAAAATCAAGCTGGGGTTGGGAGTTAGGGAAAGAAATACAAGTGACGTAGACCCTGTCAATTTTCCTCTCTCCCATCACAGGAGTCCTGAGAGGTTCTTAGTACAGATTATAAGGTAAAATCAGAGGTTTTCAATTTACTCTCAATATTTTCTAAATTCAATTTGGATGCAAAGAACCACAGAGGGCATTGTAAAATATATAAGAGACAAGGTTTATGAGACTGATGGTTACTAGAATTACCGATAAGTAGAACCTTGATGAGTGACCACCTCCTTAAGTCTACCTAGTTTTCATACCCTGGCCATGCACCACATTCACCTATCAGTGCAGTAGGCCTAGTTCCTTATGTTGATCACTTCCAGATGCTGACCAGTTTGTTACAGTCCCTGGGGTGGCCAACTTACAGTGGCTGTACCGTATTTTGTTAGACTTTGTGCATTATCAGACATAACTGCATATACCTCGGAACACACGTTTAAAAATTACAATATTCTAGAAAAAATCTCAAAAGCATTTTCAGGTTGGAAAAAGTAAAGCATTTATTATATTGCAATTTTTAAATGAGACGAATGTTTCCACTATTGACATTAATGTAAATATTATTTGCATTAATAGGATAATAAAGTGGTACATAAAATATAGTTTTCCCTCAGTGAAGGACACCACTTTTACTTAACCAAGAGTATAAAAACTGAAAACAGCTTATTCATTTTACAGCAGTTTGCCACATTCACATAAAAAAAAAAAATTTCTGGCTTCTACATTCTTACAAGGTAATTATCCTTCTAAATTCCCATTCTAAAAACAATTCTAATTCCCAGATTTACAAAGTAGACAATTTATTATTTCAGAACACAAGTAAAACATAAGTCTTTTTTTTTTTTTTTTTTTTACAGTGACAAATCACATTCGCTCCTTTAGGAAAACTCTATAGGAACTAGTATCCATTGTGGATCAAAAAATATTCAGAAGTTACTTTCTTAAAAACAAAACACATCTTCAAAAAAATCAATCATAAGGCTACTCAGGAAAGTATTTCATGATTTTAAAGGTTAAGAACTATTCTCTATACATCCATTGCCGGGAATATAACACAAGGATCAGCAGAGGCTTCTTCAACATTGCGAAATGATACTAAACACAGACCCTGTAGGATATTAATTCTACATGGATCTGGGGCTCAGTTTCTGAGGTGCTCCTATGCAGGCCCCAGCTGTTTTGAGTGATTTATCCACAGAAGTTTAATTTCAATTGTGTGCTGGGAAGTGGGAGGCAGTGATTATACCTTCCCCCAAATCTTTTGAGCACACAAATGAACATTTTAAGGAATAGACTCCAACTGAGATTAATTTGTCCTTCAAATATTCTCTTCTTAACTCACTAATGGCAGTATCTGAATCACAGCACTTATATGGAAGAATACAAGACCAAACATATAATGAAACTTGTTTTACTCACTTTAGGCCTGAAAACGCAACAGAACAAAATGTACCCTTTCCCTGCATGCTCCCCCCCATCTTCGGAGTAAAACTGTCCTGGAAGTGATACTTCCATGAAAATACATGAGCCGGTTTCTTCAGTTCTTTCCACTTGCTTGTTTTTCCTAGCATCAAACCTCATACCAGTGTTCATTTCTTCTTACTTATATTAAATTAGGTATGGCTGTTTAGAATTTCACCAGTAGCAGAACATCAAACTATAAGTGCATTTTTTCCCCACTGTTTTTAATCAAAAACCTAAATGAAGACACAAAACACAATTTTCAAATACCACAAGGGGAGAGCTCCTATTCCAGATGGCAGGCTCCATGTTCAAAGATTGGGACAAAGAAATAAAATTTTACAAATACTCAACTCTGTCTTTGGATGTCTTGTGGGGGGGAATCCTAGCTAAGTACAGAATGAAGAAACCTTCCCTAAAGTCTAGGAGTTTTACTTCTTCACTCCCAACTCAGGCCGTGCCTGCCTGCAGGACACTACATTGAGTTAAGCAGAGAAGGCAATGACACATCTAAGTTTTCTGAAGAAGCTAATTAAGGATAAGCATTATCTGCCTGAATGAGTCTTTCATACCCAGAAAACCTGGCCAGTTTGGGGGAAGGTTGAGTCCAAGACTTGAAAGCACCAAAAGATTTCTCTTTTCTGTGGGTCAGAGCTCTAGACAATTTCAGAAGGAAGCCACAAGTACAGAAGTTTAAATTCAGATGTTCCATGCATAAAAATCATTCACCTGTTGGGCGGCACCTGTGGCTCAAAGGAGTAGGGCGCCAGCCCCATATGCTGGAGATGGCAGGTTCAAACCCAGCCCTGGCCAAAAACTGCAAAAAACAAACAAACAAAAAACCATTCACCTGTTTAAAAACAAAAACCATCTTTCCATTTTCTTGGCAATAAAACAGAAGTACAGGTACATGTAATTCTTTACTAATTCATGGAACTGAATATTAAAAACAGTTTAAAGGTAACTGATTAAAAACAACTTTCCCAGTCACACAGGGAAACTATTTTATGTGTTAACCCTTTATGCTAAAATCTTTCTTATTAAAAAAACTTTATCCTGCAGCCCTGTTAGGGTCAATGGACCCTAACACAGTTTGTCTCAAAATTTTTGTAGTGACTATATATATGCCAAGCTCAGCCTAAACAGCCTTTAACTTCCATTTAGAGAAGTAAAGTGAGTGTCAGGGAATATGCCATTGTTCTTACCTTCTCGATAATGAAAGAGATTATAACTGAAATAGAAAAATCATATGGGCTGGCAAAACCCCATTTGTTCCTCAAAATTAGCATCTTCTGTGTGCCAGGCAATACTGTAGAAGAAACTCAGAACTCAGTGAATGTGGCCGTATCCCTGCCCTCAGGAACCCTGAATTCTTCTCATTTATCTGCCCCCTTCTATCTCCCATGAATGAAAAATACCTGAAAGAAGGGCAGCAGTATTCAAGGGAGGGCTATGTCTTAGTGCGGATGAAGAGGAGTATCTGAGAGTTCAAACTAGTACAAGGAAGTAGCCTTAGAAGATCTGAGAAAAATGCATTCCCAGCAGAGAGCAACAGAAGGTTGAAGGCAAGGAATAAGGCTCGTATTCCAAAAAGTATAGGAAGAAGAGGAAGAAGGCCTATGTTGCCTGTGCACAGTGCACAAGCAGAGGCCAACAGGCAATGAGTTGGAGAGCCGGAAAGGGCCAGACACTAAGGGGCTTATATGCCCAGTAAGGAGTTTCAGTATTATTTTAATTACAATGTGATATGGTTGATTTGTGCTTTATGACTATTCCCGCTTCTGTGGAAAATGGACCCTGGTGCTGGTGGTTGAGGGGGTGGTGGTGAAGAAGTAACTGCTACTGTCCATTTCTCTTATTTGGCAAGAAAATGAAAATCACAATTACCAACCTCCTAACTGTCCCTTACTCCCAAGTAAGAGTCCATACAGAAGACTTTTAAACACTGACTGAATCCATGAACAATGAAGAGCAACAGGAGGACTGGTGACCAAAAATAAAAGTCACTAACATATTGTCTTAAAAAAAAAAAGAACCCATACCACAAACCATAATGATTCCACTATAAAAATTAACCCCTCTGCAGAACACAGAGGATTAAATGATATTTTTAGAAGTGGCCATTTGGCCTTCAGTTCATGTTTTCTTCTAGTGGATGGTGAAAAAAGAACCTACCAGTGAAGGACATTCAGAGATGGCCAATGACTAAAAAGCCTGCAAACTAAGCCTTATTTGTTCTCACTTCTAAAGGTCGGACAATAAAGCTCATCAACTCACCTTAGAAAAAGTGCTACATACCTCACTACTAATATCACTACAGTGACCTTCAAAGTACTCCCCCTGGCCATCTGGTGACCTTAGTGGTATTCAACAATGACATAGCACTTTTTCTTGGAAGAGTTTGTGAACTTAATTGTCTGATTTTGTATACTGTTATTCATATTGTATTTACTCTCCTCAAATGACTTTACTCCTTTAAGAGTCTGATGATTGTTTTCTGATGACTGTTAAGCCTCTTGTTTACTGCTGCTGCTGGGGAAAATCAGAAGAGGTAGGGATGGTCATCTACACACTGAAATTTCATACACTGTCTCCAATATTTAGACAGTAGGATATCCCTTTTAGTCCAAGGGCATCCCCCTGGACATGAGAAATTCTGTATGACTTACTAACACAAACCAAGATGTGTCTTTAGAAGCAAACTGAAACCAGTATGCTGCCAGAAAAGCTCAATTTCAACCACACGAAAGTCAAAATCATTTTCATATACGTTCTTAGGATTTAAACAAATAACCTTGAAGAAATATTTGTAACTCTGTAGAGATATTTAGTCTCTAAGGACTTCTCATTCACATATGTGCACGCATTCTAAGGTGCTAATCATTGTGGTGGTCATTAAAGTGCAGTGTTTGTGAAATCAGATGTTTTACAGGAATCATAGGAACTTATTTTGTTTTTGAAGCAGCTAACAGGTAATACCTGCATTTACATACCCCTTTTTAATACTGCTACTTCCATGCTTTCTGGTTCATATTAATACTTGGTTTATACCCAAGAGTAGATCCAAAGCTTCTTAGGGTATTTAAATAATTCCATGTTTCAGGCTCTCAGAAAAAGATAAACATAAGAGTAATTTTCAAGCCTATTTTCTGCATGGCCAAAGCTAAAGGTGTGCGTGTGTTTTTTGTTTTTGTTTTTATTTTTAAAGAGTTAAAAATAAAGAACAGCAAAGATTGTATGTGGTCCCCAAAGCCTAAAATATTTAGTACCTGACCATTTACCGAGAAATGTCTGCTTATTTCTGGCAATTCCCAAAGATAGCTCTGAATCCAAATCATGGAAAAAGCTTGGAAAAAAAGAGTCCCTGGCCTCACTCCGTACTAACAGAATCCTTCTGTAGCACTAAGACCTAAGAATCTTAATTTTAAAAAGCTCTTCTGAAACTTTTGAGTC
Source organism: Galagoides demidoff (assembly GCA_963574575.1). Taxonomy (NCBI): domain Eukaryota; kingdom Metazoa; phylum Chordata; class Mammalia; order Primates; family Galagidae; genus Galagoides; species Galagoides demidoff. The sequence continues at coordinate 15,713 of CAUYQV010114275.1, read as the reverse complement.
AGGAAGATAATACCAGCAGCCTGAATCCCAATCTTTCTCCCTAAAATGCACAGCATCACAAGGACTAAAAATAAAACCATACATGACCTGTAGTATTATCAGGAGACAGAACACTAAAAACTTTAAATTACCCCCAAGTAGAGAAATACCAGAATCCAACGAAACTCCCACCACCTCTATAATTCTGTGGGTGGACAGGAGAGGCGAAGCTTAAGAGACTGAAAAAAAGAGATGAGAGGACCAAAGGACACAGATGAAATGCAGAATAAAACCACCCAGAGAAAAAGGAAGTCCAAAGTTAAGTGCTGAAACACTGAATGCTGGAATTCCGTAGTAGCTCACACCACCAGTATACAGGAGATTGAAAGGCAACAGCAAGAGATGGCAGGCACAGACACAGTGTCCTGGGGAGAAGAAGATAAACAGAGAAGGCCCTTTGGCGATATGGCAGTGAAGGAAAAGAACAGAAAATTAAGGATCCTGTAGAGACCAAAAACAAAAAAGACATATAAATCCTTGCCTACATCTCTTTGCTACCACTGTATCTATTAAAGAAATGTACTTCACTATTTTGATAGACGGCATTCTTCAACTAAGAACCTAGTTCACAAACTGCCCAGGAATAAGGGGGAATAAAATCAGCTCAACTCCATACAAGGGTATTGGAGAAAGAATACAGAGAATATATTTCTGCTGAGGAATATCCTTTTCATTTAAAAAACAAAAAAACAAAAAACCACCGACCCATGAAACAAACAAAAAATCATAGTACAATACTTCTAACTGAATTAAATACTCTCAAACGAGTATTTAGAGATACAGAAAACAAAACCAAAAGTCACCTAGAACCAAAAATTCAAAAACTGTAAACAGAAATGAACAAAAATCCAGGAACAAATCCAGTAAGAAATGATCAATCTCAGAGACGAAATCGAAAGAAAACAAAGACGAAATCATAATGAATTACAAAATGCACCTAGGAAAATGGATTTGAATGACAATCTAGGGACACTGAAGAAAGAAAGGAAAATAAGAGAATGAAAATGAAATTTTCAAAAGAAGTAAAAATGGGTCAGGAAGAAGTAGCTCTAATAGAAGACACCCAAAAGATCCATCACTACATAATCGGAGTCCTTTCTGGGGAAAACAAACAGAACACAACACAACTACTAAGATGTAAAAGCATAATTCAAGGAATCCTTCCAGAAATAAGAGAAAATCTAAACCAGAATACTCAAAGAGTCCACTGTCTACCTGGGAAATTTTACCTAGAACAATCAATCTACTTCAAGACACATAATGAACTATTACAGTTTAAAGACAAAGAAAAAAAAAAACTTCACAACACCAAGGAAAAGAAATCAAATCCTAGTCGAAACTCTGTAAATATACCACCCAAGGAACTGTAACAAATTGGTCACACACAGAGGTGGTCAACATAAGAAACTGTGTCTTCTGTACCCATATATACATGTCCAGTCTATGAAAATTAGGTCAACTTGAGGTGGTCAATGAAGAAGGTTCTACTGTATTTAAAAAAGAAAGTTAGCCTTCAAAAGCAACATACAAAGAAAAACAATAGAGCCGTATTTCCAAGAGTGGGAGTCAAGTTTTCTTCAAGAATACAGAAAGGTGGTAGCGCCTGTGACTCAGTGGGTAGGGCGCTGGCCCCATACATCGAGGGTGGTGGGTTCAAACCTGGCCCCGGCCAAACTGCAACAAAAAATAGTTAGGTGTTGTGGCGGGTACCTGTAGTCCCAGCTCTAGGGAGGATGAGGCAAGAGAATTGCCTAAGCCTAAGAGCTGGATAGTGCTGTAAGCTATGATGCCACAGCAATCTACTGAGGGTGACAGAATGAGACTGTCTCAAAAAAAAAAAAAATGGAAAGAAAAAAAACTCGTTTTGAATGTATAAGAATTCTGGAATACATGTGCCTGCCTTTACTGAGGAATTTACTAGAGAATGAACTTCATCCAACCTAGAGAACTAGGGAAGCTTTAACAAAAGGACTACTGTGAGTATTTAATGTGTTTAAACTGCACAAGTAAGACAGGTTAAAGTATATGACCAAGCAGAAAAAAGATCAAAAAATACTGATTAAAACAACAAAAAATAATTATTAACACAGAAGAAATCCCCAAGGGACTGAAAGAACTCTATGATGATAAACCTGAAAACTTAAATGGAATGGATTTCTAAAGGAAACACACCTTACCAAAACAGACCATAACAGAGACAGAATAGACAGAAAATGTCACAAAGAAAAACGCCACAAAGAGCACTAGGTCCAGATGTGATCATCCAGACCAGAGAAATTCTACTAAACATCTAGAAATCAGAGTCCTAATGCTACATAAATGGCTTCAGAGAATAGAAAGTAAAGGAAAATGATAATGCAAGTTTCTTTTGAAGCAAACATTGATACATAAACCTAATGAAGACAGAATAAAAAGAAAATTACAAACCCACATCATTTACAAAATTGATGCTAGTATTTTAGTTAGGATTTTTGTAAATAGACTCCAACACTGCATTAAAGAAAAAAATACACCAGGATCAAATGGAATTTATACCAGGAATGTAGGGGAGCCCAATATTAGAAAATCTATTAGTAAGTAGGAATGAATGGGCATTTGACAAAATTACATATTTAAAGTCGGTATCTATGTAATAATACTAAAGGCATTCGATAGAAATCAAAAACATTAACTACTATTTACTATCATTATGAAGGCACCAGCCAGTGAAGGAGACCAAAAAAAACCAAAAAACACACAACTAGAAACATAAGAATCGGGAAAGAAAAGAAAAAGATCTCTACAGATGACATGATAATACATCTGGAAAACCCTAGACTCCAAACCTGAGATAATCAGTGGAAAGTAACTCAACACAAAAACAACTCAGCAAGGTACAGGATTAAAATTAGCGCATATAAATCAGGAGCCTTTATATATGCAACTAATAAAAATCATGAGATAATAATGGAAAAACTCCCATCACAATACCAACCAACCAAAGATTTAAAATACTTAGGAATAAATTTATCAAGAAATGTTCAAAATCTACATAAAGAAAACAGCAAAAGACAAGGTTGCCCTGAACAAATAAAAAGATACTCTTTGTTTAGGGTCAGGACTTCTCAACATCATTAAGAGGGCAGTACTCTCCAAGTTGATATGTAAATTTAAAATGAGCCTAATAAAAAACAATTGTTTTTCCTGACACTAGACAAGCTCATGCTAAAGTTCATATGGAAAAAGAAATAATACATAAAAGTAGCCAAGAAACTATAGTAGAGAAACTATGATGGAAAGATTAGCTCCATCGGATACAAAAAACGTTCTTAATTCTCTATGAACAAAATTAAGAATGTAGTGGCTTGGCGTGGAGGCTCACGCCTGTAATCCTAGCACTCTGGGAGGCCAAGGCAGGTGGAACTGCTTGAGCTCACAGGTTCAAGAGGAGCCTGAGCCCAAGTGAGACCTTGTCTCTAAAAATACCCAGGCATTGTAGCGGGCACCTGTAGTCCCAGCTACTTGGGAGGCTGAGGTAAGAGAATTGCTTAAGCCCAAGAGTTTGAGGTTGCTGTAAGCTATGACACCATGGCACTCTACCAAGGGCAACAAAGTGAGACTCAGTCTCTGAAAAAAACAAACTAAAAAAAATGGTAGTGATATGTGAAAAAACCAACAGATTGAAAAAGAAAAGTCCAGAAACAGACTTAACTACATATGGAAATTAATGTATGACAATAGTAGTAACTCAAGTCACTTGTGAGTGAGGGGAAACAAAGATGGACTTGTCCATAAATTGTGTTGAGACTACCATACGGTTATTTAAACAAAGATAAAATAAGGTCCATTTCTTAAACCATATAAAAACAAATTTCAAACATAAGATTTCAAACTATGCAAGACTAGAAGAAAAAACAAGTGAATCCCTCTTGAATTGGCATATAAGGAAAGGTTACTTACTATGACTTAAAATTCAGAGGTATTAAATTAGATTGATAAAGTTGACCAAAAATTAAAATTCTATATGGCAAAACACAATATTAGCAAAGTTGAAGCAGAAATAATACAGTTGGAGAAAACAGCAGCAACGACACAGAAAATAAGACTGATTTCTCTACAATATTACAAACATTTTTTAAGTTGAGGGAAAGAAGAATCAAACATCCTAAAGAAATCAAATGTCACATATAATTTATCAAAATATAAAAAGAGCCCTTAGAAAGTAAGAATGACATCCAACATCACTCACAGGAGAAATACAAACTAAAACTATGCTGAAATACATCTCTCACCAATCATATTAAAGAAAATTCAAAATCTGGAAAACATATGGTTTGGCAAGGCTTTGGGAAAATGATTAATTCTGCAATGTATGCAAAAATGTCACATGGCAGTTTCAAAACTAAGTTGTAAATTTCTTCTTCCTTCTTTTAAAAAACATGGCCACATGTAGAGGTGTAGTCTATGCCCCTGAGCTTGAATCTGGGCAGACCTATGACTCTACCAGCCAACAGCATACCACGAAGGCAACATTATAGGGACTTGAAGCAGGTCATGAAAGGTCATGCAGCTTCTGTCTGCTTTTTTTAGAATATTCATTCTTCTGATATGCCCTCTCAGAATCCAGGCTCCCAATTTTGTAAAGAAGCTTAGGATACATTGAAAGGACATGTGTGTACGTGTGTACACGTCCTACTTGACAGTTTAAACTAAGCCCAACGTTAGTCGTCTCAGTCTAGGTAATAGAGATGTGTGTGAAGAAGTCAATATTTAATTCTAAACTCAACTATTCTAGTTACCCACCAGTCATTTGAGATTTTCCAACAAAAGCTCCCAGGAAGAAGGACAAACTCCTGCTACTCCTCTCCAAATTTCTGACCATGATTCCAGGAGCATAAAACAATTTTTTACACAATTAAATTTGAGGTTGTTATACAGCAGTGGATAACCAGAATATGGTAAATTACTATGGAAAGGAATCTGACAATAGCTAATAACATTACATGTTAATTTACCCTTTATCCCAGCAATCTCAGTTCCCGGAAATTTACTTTGAAGATAAACCTTAGCAATACCAAAATATTAAGTACAAAGTTATTTACTATATGAAGTATTATTTATAACTTCAAAATGCTGGAAAGTACTTAAATGTCCAAACACACAAAAGTGGTTGTTTACAGAATAGCGCACAGAGCAGAATACTATGCAGCTGTAAAAAGGAACAAGGGTATATCTATGAGCCAATACAGAGGAACTTTCCACATATAATAAGTGGTGGACAAAAAGGAACACTGCAAAGCACGTGCCACCTTTGTATAAGAAAGAAGAAACACAACATGTATAAGTGTGTTTATCTTGAGGTAAAAAACCATAAAAGAATGAACCAGTAAACATGAAAGTTGGTTACTTATAAAAAGAGCAGGGGGTAAAAATGGAAAGGGCTAAGCCTTCTAAATATCTATTTTTTGTGTGTGTAGTTTGGACTTTTAGAAGCATATACATACACACTCAAAACAGAAAACTGAAACAATGGCGAGGCATGGTGGTGCACACCTTAATCCTAGCACTCGGGGAGGCAGAGGCAGGAGGAACCCCTGAGGTCAAGAGTTTGAGACCTGTTCAAGAGTTTGAGACCAGTCCAAGCAACATAGCAAGATACTAATTCTACAAAAAAAGTGGGTGGATGTGAGAAATTAATTGGGCATGGTGGCATATGCTTGTAGTCCCAGCTATATAGGAGGACTGCCTGAACCCAGGAGTTTGAGGTTACAGTGAACTGCGATGACACCACTGCACTCTAATCCAGAATGAGATCCTACCTCAAAGCAAAACCAAGATCCCCCCACATAGAGTTGGAGTAAAGGAACTAAAGCTTAATGCAACATAAATAAATGAACCCAAATGAATTTCAGATGAATAAAATGACCACTCTGAAAGAGGAGTGGAGGAAAATCTGCAACTAACTTTTAGACACTATTATTTTTACAATACAAACTTAGTTCTTTTTTTGTTGTTGTTGCAGTTTTGGGCCGGGGCCGGGTTTGAACCCGCTACCTCCGGTATATGGGGCTGGCGCCCTACTCCTTCAGCCACAGGCACCACAACCTTAGTTCTAATGTAAGGAATAATAGAGGAGTATAACCAAATCTTAAACTTCTCTGAGCACATTGGTTTTTTTCCACAGTGGCATGGTAGTTGAAGTTCTCAAATTAGATCATGCCTGTACCATAGGACTCACTGAAGAATTTGAAAGTGTTAATGCTGGGAGCTATAGTTCTCACCGTGGAAGAACAGAGACAAAAATGGGATGGGGAATGGCAAGGCAGAACTCTGTAAACTGAAATTGGAGGTATCGTAATGAATTTGAGTTCATATATATTTACAATATAGCCATATACACACATACAGATAACATAAACATGTCTGTACACTTCTCGGAATACAAGAACCTTTAAGGCAGCGGTTCTCAACCTGTGGGTTGTGACCCCTTTGTAACAATGAAAATATATCGCAGCATTAGGAAGTTTGAGAACCACTGCTTTAACAATTAAGAAAATACTGGTCATTCATACATGACTATAAAATCAGAACTGTTAGAACGCCAGCTAAAATTAGCCACACCAAGGGCAATTTTTAAAGGAAAAAAGTTGGTTATTTTACAGCATGTACACAGCATGCACGTGTTTACCCTTGAAAATTATATCTTTTGGTCCATCTGGTCCTGGACAGAGGAAGGAAACTTGGTTTCTCTCTCTCCCTTTTGCCTGTTAGTCCATATTAATCTAATGGGGATACCCAGGACTTAGACTAGTAGTTCCAGTAGTTCCAGATTCAGCTTCCTTTTAGACTTTTGTTGACCCACGGTTTACAGTTGTATTTCTATGGGAAAATTCGTTTCGATCTCCAAATAACAAAGAAAACCTTCTGAAGCACAATCTAATAATCTAATTTCATTCACTGTTTATACTTTAAACCTTTTTTTTTTTTTTTTGAGACAGAGCCTTAAGCTGTCCCCCTGGGTAGAGTGCAATGGCATCATAGCTCACAGCAACCTCCAACTCCTGGGCTCAAGCGAGTCTCCTGCCTCAGCCTCCCAAGTAGCTGGGACTACAGGCGCCCGCCATAACACCCAGCTATTTTTTGGTTGCAGCAGTCACTGTTGTTTGGTGGGCCCAGGCCAGATTTGAACCCTCCACCTTAGGTGTATGTGGCTGGCGCCTTAGCCACCTGAGCCACAGGCGCCACTCATAAACCTAAAAAGTTTAAGTAAACTTTAAATTCTGACCTTCAGGCACCAGTCTACCTAATTTTTCACTGTAGCCTCTCCTTTTGCCCAATTTTATTGGGAGGGTCTCCAAATTTGATAGAATGGCCAGGAATGCATCCCCAAGAGAAGGACATGTGACCAAAGATTTGAAGGAGGTAATAAATATTCTGGGTATTAAATTCCTTAAACTCCAGAGTCAATTTTCCTCCTACAATGGACAACAGAATGCTTACTGTTAATCAATTAAAATATCTAACTCACTGAATTGTAGGTAAACATAACTATGGGAAAACTAAATCAACATATCCTCAGCACTCCCACTGTGTTTTCTGTAATATTTCCCATTGTATTCTCCTTCGTCCTCCAACCTTCCTCAAAAGACCTTTCCCTCAATCCAAACAACAGTATGACATCACTCATTCTCACAATATAATCCCCCTACCAGCAGTATCAACAATCACTTCGGACTCCTTAGAAATACAAACTCTCAAAGTCACTCCAGACTTCATATACATCAGAAACTCGGGTGTGATGCCTCACCAACCTTCCAGGTGATTTTGCTGCATGTTAAGTTTTCGAACCACACTTTAAAGCTGATGAAAATTATACTTTAGAGTGGATTTCTTTGTTTTATCTGTTAAGGACTAACCTGTATCCCCCTGAAATTTCTACATTAAAGCCTTAAGTTCCAGTGAGACTGGATCTGGCAATAGGTCTTTAAGGAGACAGTTAAGTGTTAAATGCAGTCATATGGGTGGGATGCAAATACAATAGGACTGGTGTCCTTAATAAAAGGAAGAGACCCAGCAAAAAGGCCATGTGAGGACACAGCAAGAAGGCAGGCAGAGAGCCCCACCAGAGCTCACCCATCCTGACCCTGATCTTGGGCTTCCAGCCTCTGGAGCTGTGAGAAAATAAATTCCTGATGGTTAAGCCACCCAGTCTCTGATACTTCACTATGGTGGCCCCAGATGACCAAGGTAGGTAGGTATAGCATGCTTTTTACCTCTTTAGCCTTTCTTGCTACCTTGTTCAGCATTTATTAGGTGCTTTTTTTATTATGCTGGAATTAGACATGAAAAGATAAATGGCACTGAGTTGTAGTGCTCTGTGCTGTTTGATGTGATGGGCAGCCATGAGAGGGGACACAGGAGAGAGTCTGGAGATCACTGGGAACACCCCTCAGGCCTTGGAGAGACAGTCACTGTGGGCTGAGGGGCTGGACTTGGCCAAACAGGTGGAGGGCCGAAGGGGCCTTTTTGGGAGGTCAGGGTGAAGTACCCAAGAGGAGGGACTTCACTGGTGCATTTGAATGTTACTAAGTCACAGCTGGGGCAGGACAGTGAGGGGAGCCAGTGACAGAAGCCTTATCACACGTGTGCAGCTGGGCACCTAGCCAGGGTGCTCACAGCTCAACATGAGGCAGCAAGAAATAACATGGAGCATTTTCAGATTGCTCAGTACAGGTGTGCAGACGCGTGACTGTCCCTCACAGGTGTGCAGACGCGTGACTGTCCCTCACAGTGTGTTTTCATGACTTGTTCTTTTCCCTGTGTTCACCTCTCACTTCTTTTAAGTAAGAAGAAAACAAAACAACAATTGTCAGCATCTGTCATTCCCAGAAAGCAGAAAGAATTTCAATCCAAATTTTCTCCCTTGTTACTTTCAAAGGCACACAGACCCACTGACTTCAGCTGTTAAAAATGTGCTGGTCCAAGAACTCCAGGTTTTTCTGAGTAAACTGATGCTTCTAAATTTTCCTCATCTTTATACTATGTCAGGGGTCCCCAAGACAGACCACCCCCATGTTCAGTGATTTCATGAGGATTCAAAGGACTCAGTATGTAGTTTATTACAGCAAAAGGATAAAAAGTAAAATCATCAAAGCAAACAGGTACTTAGGGTGAGGCTCAGAGGAAGCCAGGCACAAGCTTCCAAGGCTCCTCTCCAGGAGAGTCACACAGGACATGCTGAATTCCTCCATCACTGAGTTGTGACAACACGCGTGGAATGCTGTCAGCTGTAAACATTCATTACAGACTGGAGGCCCAAGGTCTTTACCGGGGCCTGATCACGTAGGCATCCTCTGCCGAGCACATACCAAAATTCCAGACGCGGAGAAGACAAGCAGATGTTTCGCTAACATCCTTGCATAGCTGAGACACAATAAGCAACTCATCAGTTAGAGAATTCTGGAAACTCCTGAAATATAAGATCCCAGACGCCAGCCTTGGGGCAACTTTGCAAGCAGACCTTTCTGAGAGAACCGTCTTCAGGCCTTCTGGGTTAACTCGTTTCCGCATAATTACATGAAAATCTGCTATCATTCCAGACTCATCCCTCACTGTGATCTTTCTGTAGACTTTCATATGCTGACTGCACCCTCTCTCCAGCAATCCCTTTCATGATTTTCATACCACGCTACACCACAAAGCAATTTCTTTTCCAGAAAAGGGAATTACAAGGGCAGTCCCATGGTTAGGGGCAGGGGAGATGAGTGACCCCAAGCTGTAACTGTCTCCCCCATATGTATCTGGAATCAAGTACAACCAAGCATCCCCTTGGTTGAAGCCACTCCAAAGACCAACCCATCTAGTGTCTGTTAGGAGCCCATAAACTCTTATCACCGTATCTCACCCTTACCTCTTGTACATAATGTCCCCAGTGTGGGCGAACGTGGCATTCACCCCAAGTAACTTCTTTATAAGGCACAAGACACTCTTCTAATCCCTGAGCCAGAGAAAGTTTATGCGGAGAGGCTTTCCCACCCTAAGTTCTGGCAGTTCTGTTTCCCCAGAACCTCCACTTCGCCTACCTGCCAGCCGATGCCTCCGTCCCTCCTGCTTGGATCACGTCTGTAACCTCCTAATCGGCCTCCCTCCTTTCATCCTGCTAATACCCACCATATTACTGTCTCAAGCCACAGCTGTATGGTTTAAATCACTGTATGATTTAAAACTTTCGGTGTTGCCTGTTGTCTGTTTCCTAATGAATAAAATTTGTGGTCCTCGGCCTGGCGTTAAGCAATTCCATAACTCAGCCATGGTCTCTTTTTCTAATTCCACCTTCATGTATTTATTTCCAAGGAAGCTATTTGATAATGTTTCTTAAGATAGTTTAGTTAAAATATAACTTTTTTTTTTTTTTAATATATTGTCCCCAGTGAAAAGTTTCTCTCCAGGCTGCATTAAATGAGCTTAGGATCAGGCCTTGTTTGTAACTATTGTTAAGAGCTGGGTTCTCCCCCTTTCCTGCACCTGGGACTCACCTGGGGAGCATCACGAAATCAGACCGTGGGTCCTGCCCTTTGGCTTTCTGGTTCAGTTGTTCCAGGTCTAGGATGTGGCCTGGGCATTGGGTTTTTGAAACCTCCCCAGGAGTTCTACAGCGCATATCCAGGGCTGAGAAACAGACACAAGTAATCTGCCTCTGCCTGGATTTTTGTCCAAAAACAGACGAGGGGACTATTACAAAATACACCCGTGTTCCTTTTATTTCTCAAACCTGCATCTGAAATCACTATCTTCCCTTTAATCTCCATTTCTCATCATTAACATCTAACCCCACTGTCACTTTCTCAAGACGTCTTCCCTGATGTTTAGTGAACAGGAGTTCTCCAGGCCCAGCCAACCTGGACACTTCTTGCTGACAGCCCCTCAAGCCCAATCTACTCACTTTCACCTCTTAGCTTGCTGGATTTCTCGCCTCCTTTTCAAGCACCTTTCTCATAGTTGACTTTATTAATTTTGTGTTTCGTTGTTACATGAAAATTTGAAAAACCAAAACATGGTATTTTATTTTTGCAAGTGTTACAGAATGCAGCCTGGAGAGGAACTTTTCCCTGGGGAATGAGAGATTGACCCAGCAGGTTGCGTTGACCTGTTCTGATCTTCCCAAGTGGTGATGTGTTCCAAGGGCAAACACTCACCCTGCTCATTTTGAGATCTGATTCAACTATGTGGACACATTTGCTTCACTTCCCACTGACGACTTGTCACTTTTCAGGCTTTTAGGCTACTAAGTCTAAAGTTGTCCATAGAGGATTCCAAAACAAAAGACAGCAAAACTAGTCCCCTTGGCCATCCTGTCTCCTGCTCTGGATTAGGCTGGGTTTCAGATTTGAGGAGAAACCAGGAAGGTGAGAATCAATGTGCCGGGCTGGTCGGCACCGCTTGCTTTTCTTTTCTTGATGGCTTCGGGGCTGACAGCTCACCTGCATTTTGAAACAGACACCTGCTAATTCAACTTCCCACCCTTTAATCTCACCCTTTCACCCACGGCATTTTAATTACCCTTCAATTAATATACTCCTGGATTTACTCATAGTGAAATAAGACGGGGGAGGCTGAGGAGGCGGCTTGCCTGATGCTAATTCACAGCCCAGATACCCCTCCTTGTGCCTGAGTGTGAGTCCCTGGTCCTGATTTGTTCTGTCTAATAACAGGCCTCGAAACACTCTCACCACCACCCCCAACACACCCACATGTGCGCACACACGCTAGTGAGACGTCCTCTCCTTGAACATAATCACCAGTTCTCACTTTTACAAAAACTGCAGGTCTCAGACCCACACTTACTCATCCTCACTGCACACACCTGGAAACCCATCTCTAAGTGGTAGGAGAAGGGAAGGTAGGTTGGCACCTGACAGAGTGACAAAGTGAACAAAAATTCTGAAGACACTGGGACAGGGAGGGAAGGGAAAATGAATAAACAGACTTTGTTCTCTGCCCTGGGGCTGCTCACCATGACCCTTGGACTAATTTTCAGTTCTCAGAGGAAGACTCAAGACCCCAGCCTGCCCCAGCTTTATTGGTACGTCTCACTAAAAGGAGGTCAACGTGCCAAATAGAAATGCCAGAAGAAAATTAAGCTGGGGGAGGGGGAAGCGGGGGATAGAGATGTGCCCTCTGCCCACCTGCCCTCCTTCCCTAGGACCTGACCTTGGGCTGTGGCTAGCGTCACTGTGATTATCAGCAGTATCAGCAGTCTGGGGGAGTATTTGCCTGCACAGACACCGTGGGAATCAGACTCAGCCATCCAGCTCGGGCCGCCTGCCTGCTGAACCTCTGTCCCTCCCTCACTCCTGCACACACAGGAAGGGGGCTGTCTTGAAAGCATTTTTTCTGGCCCTGTTGGGCACCGCTGACCTCCTGAAGTGGCCATTTTAGCATCCTGCAGCGTCCCTTTTGCCCCTTCAACTCCCCTAACACAATCTTGCCCTAATACTGGCTTTGAATCACAGAGAATGAAAACGCCAAGCTTTTGTGCTGGTGCTTGATCAACCAATCCAGTTCTGACATCCAATTCTTATTTATTTAGGGTGGGAAAAGAGGTTGGTGGATTATTTGTAATTATCCTACAGTTTTAAAAGAGAAAACGTAAATATGAACTCACCTGATGATTTCATTACCTATTTTGGGTTACCTAAAATAATTAAAGGGGTTTTATTTTTGTTTATAAATAAAAGAAACCATTATGTTGGATGAGGTCTGACATAGGACGGGAAAGGGTAAGGTTACTGACCACCAGCCGTGAACCTTCCATGTCCTTTCAGTGAACACTTGGTAGCTAGTGAAACAGTGCGTCTCTGGTACTGTAACTCTTACCCTGCTCTATGAACAAGGACACTGGGACACAACATCTCACCCAACTTAAGGGCCAAGTTCTCCCAACTTTGTGCTGTGATCTCCCCTTCCTCACCTGCTAGTCAGTACACTCTGTGCAATGGCATGTCTGAGGCATTATATAGATCAAGAAAATAAGGAGTCAGATAATTTATCCAGAGGAGCCTCTTGATGACAAACCGGAAAAATGAGAAAAAGCTATGTTCATTGCTTCCTAGAAACGAAAGGGACGTCTTTCCAAACTCCAACTTCCCTCCCGGAGTGATGAGGGTCCAGCTAAGGCTCTGAAGGTTTGAGATGAAACAAAGGAGGTTACACAGTGAGAACTTTGGCCAGAGCCCACAGCCTCCCTGCAGCGGCCATGGGTGTGGTCTGTGCCTGTGAACCCACCGCCGTGGCTCCTGAGAAAGTGTGCGTTTCTAACCGAGTCACTTAGTTTCCCCTGCCATTGTCATACTTTAGTTTTTATAAAGCTTTTCCATTTGAAAAATGTCTTCACATGTCTCCCGACTATAATTTCCCTACTTCTGTGTCCCATTTTACAGAGGAGTCTACAAAGTCTGCCTCAGGAATTAAGTCCCAAGTTCCTTTCACCATCCCGTGCGCTAACTCTGCTCTTCAAACACAAGGGTGAAGAATGCTCATGAAGTAACGTGTTGGGTTGAATTGTGTCCCCCCAGAGATATGCCCAAGTCCTAACACCTCCTACCAGGTAATATGACCTTTTTTGGAAATGGCGTTTTCACAGGTGTAATTACATGTAAGTTAAAGTGAGGTGTCCCTGGAGAAAGGTGAGCCCTCAGTCCAATATGACCGGTATCCCCAAAAGAAGAGACACAGAGACCAACACACAGGGCAGAGAAAGGCATGTGAGGATGGAGGAATGGCAGAGATGCATCTACAAGGTAAGGAAGCCAAGGACTGCCAGGAACCACGGGACACGAGGAAAAAGAGATGCGATTCTCAGGCAGAGTCTGTGGCTCAGTGAGTAGGGCACTGGGCTCATATACGGAGGGTGGCAGGTTCGAACCTGGCCCCAGCCAAACTGCAACAAAAAATAGCCAGATGTTGTGGTGGGCGCCTGTAGTCCCAGCTACTCAGGAGGCTGAGGCAAGAGAATCACCTAGCCCAAGAGCTGGAGGTTGCTGTGAGCTGTGATGACACAAGTACTCTACAGAGGGTGACAAAGTGAGACTCTGTCCCTAAAAAAAAAGAAAAGAAAGAAATGGAATTCTCTCCCCTAAAGCCCTGAGGTAGATCAGGGCCCTACAGATGCCCTGACTTTAGGCTTCTAGCCACCAAAACTGTATGAGAATAAATCTGTACCGTATTAAGTCACACAATTTATGGTACAAGGCAGCCTTTGGAAACTAGACCAGGAATTATCTGAATGCAGACAGTACAGAGAGGGACCAACGGCAGGGATTGGAGCTGTAGTCTTTATCACATTCAGGTAGATACAGTCTGTTCTGATTTTTTTAAAACAACATATCACCAGTCAATTAACTTTCTGTAAGTATAGTACAGTTTCTTAAGTTACTTTGGAATTCCTCAGGGTGGTAGAAATGTTTCCATGCTAATTGCTCTTTCCCCAAAGAACCAAAGCACACATCCTGTTTTTGCTAATCTCCATTCCTGAGCCCTCTACTGCCTGCTGGGGCCTCCTTGCATCTAGTGATATTCCTGGATATTGCCCTACACCAGTGTTTCTCAGACTGTGTTGCATACTAACATCCTTGGGGAACTTCAAAAGACTCAGAGGTCAGCTCATATCATGACACCAATCCCATGAGAATCCCTGGGTCTGGGCAGGTAGCCTAAACATGCACTATTTGAAAAAGTTTTCCAGTTAAGTTCAATGTCCCACAAACTCTTCTGGGTGATTTATTTCATCAGAGTACACATAAGTAAATAGCCCTTCCTGTTACAGCATCTAGAGAAGAGGTCAACACCCAGCTGATGCAGCCTGTTAGGTAAGTAAAGTTTTATTGGAACACAGCCATGAACACAGATTATATGTTGCCTTTTGGTTAAAATGACAGAGATAGGCTTGGCGCCTGTGGCTCAATCGGCTAAGGCTCCAGCCACGTACACCTAAGGTGGTGGGTTCGAATCCCCAGCCTGGGCCCGCCAAAACAACAATGATGGCTGCAACCAAAAAATGGCCGGGCATTGTGGTGGGTGCCTGTGGTCCCAGCTACTTGGGAGGCTGAGGCAGGAGACTCGCTTGAGCCCAGGAGTTGGAGGTTGCTATGAGCTGTGATGCCATAGCACTCTACCCAGGGAGATAGCTTGAGGCTCTGTCTCAAAAAAAAAAAAAAAAAAGAATCACCTGCCAAGAACCACCTGCCATAAAGAAATGTCTCCGAGAAAATATTCTCTCCATGTGCATTTTGTTCACATCTAGGGTAGAACATGCCCCTGCCAGTCTCAGACCACAGTATCAGGAGAATGCAGAAGAAAGAACATTGCCCAGCTTTAGTGATACCACTGAGGTGTTACTGCAAACCTTTCTTTGCCAAGGCCAAATATGGGTCACCCTCTGAGTAGGCTGTGACGTCTAGAAGGGAACAGTGCGGGTAGTTCCTAGGCAAGAAAACCCTTCACATCTCAACAGTATTTAATATGGCACAAACAGGCTCGGCGCCTGTGGCTCAAGTGGCTAAGGCGCCAGCCACATACACCCAAGGTGGCGGGTTCGAATCCCCAGCCCGGGCCTGCCAAACAACAATGATGGCTGCAACCAAAAAATGGCCGGGCGTTGTGGCGGGCGCCTGTGGTCCCAGCTACTTGGGAGGCTG
>CAUYQV010114274.1:0-38435 GCA_963574575.1 Galagoides demidoff | reverse complement strand
CAGCCCTGGTGCATGTGGCTGGGGCCCTACACACTGAGCTACGGGTGCCACCTAATATACATCTGTTTAGGAAAAGAGTTTCACTGTGTGAGGCAAGGAGTGGTACAGAGGAAAAGGGAAGATGGATGTCAAAGGGTGTCTCCCATTAAGTCTGACAAAGATGGCAGTGCCCTCAAAGTATCAAGGAGTGTACCGAAACGGCAACTAGAGTTCCTTGAGTGAAGGAACTGATGGGGTACGTATAAGTTACAGTCTATATGAATGGGTTATACAAAGCTATATGCTCCTAATAGTTCACTATTCAGTCCGAACTCATTGCTAAACAGAGAAGTGATACAGAATAGTTGATCAAAAACACCAAGAATATAATCTGTTTAAAACAAGTTTCCCATTCCTACTAGTAATACAACCAGTCACAGACCTTTCCCAAATATTTAATTTTGAGACACACAATATTTTGAACTCTTTCTTCCTGATGCCAAGCAATCATCTGGTGCTCTCCAGAAACTCGATCGGCTATATCTATTATTAAGGTCCAAGTCTAACAGATGTTATAGCAAAACAAACTGCCATATCTCAAGAGAGCAGTATAGAAGCCCAAAAGCTCAGATTCTGTTGTTCACATGTTTGAAAACTTTAATCAGTTGGTCACAGATAATAATAGCAATCTTAGTCTGAAACCACGCTTTAGATCTTTAAATCCATGAAGCAGAAAGATGCTCACGGTATTATAGCATGTTATAGTATAAAAACAGGCCAGCTTAAGGAGCCTTTTGTGTAACAAGCACTGGGCTTCTTTCTGGCAGAAAAAAAACAATGCCTTAAGATTTTTTTCTTCTCTCCACAAGCATTTCCCAAATACCTACTGTGTACCCAGGATTCCAGCATTGTGTGCCCATGAGCCTTTCCTTTTTCTTTGAGTGAAAAGGCCAAATCTCGGTTCACATCTGGACAAGGCTGGGTAAAATGTAAAATAAAAGATAAGGTATCACTGGACAATTTGAGATGTTACTCTTGTAGCAAATCCTGGCCCCCTAAACTCTGTTTGTGACTCCCTTCCCCCACAACCAGGTTCACACTGTAGGGCACTAGTCACTGAAAAAGACCAAGACCCAAACCACACAGCCTGATGGCCTGGCTTCAACTTCCAGCTCGGCTATTAGTATCAGGACTTTGGCCAACACCCAATCTCCACCTGCAAATTTGGGATAATCCTTACTTACCGTGGTACGTTCCTGGAGGAATTAAATAAGTTAGCGTAAATAAAGGTGCTTGACACTGTCAGGCACACTGCTCATGCTCACAGAGAAACTATAATACAATAAAGTGAGATCTTAACCTCTTTCCACTTCTAGAATTTTCTCTCTTCCCAGTTCTAGAATTTTATGAGGTCTATAGTAGAGAAATAATGAATTCTGAGGCCTTCTCCAAGTCTGCTTATCATACCTGGCAGAATAGCAAACATCTAACATAGCTAAAAGATCCCTTGCTTCTCAAGCATCTGTACCAGTGGGAAACCTATCAAGGGAGCAAGTTCAAGTGCCAGGGTACTGGGCCCTTACTAAAAATACTTCGAATTCTGACAATCCTGCAAAGTAGATATAATTGTCATCTTGTAGATAAACCCAAGCAGGAGCAGCGAGGTTAAGTCACTCAATGTCAAACAGCTGCTCTGCAGCAGACCTGACTCAAAATTTCACGCCCCTTTCCACTCTGAGTCCTTGCCTTCCACACAGCAAAACGCAACATAATCATGAAATAATGAACATGGTAGTTCACGGGAACTGAAAGGATGGGAACAGCCCTCTTTGGTAGAAAAAAGAGTCGGCATCGTTACTCAGCACTTGCTGACAGTTTGATGCTCCTGCATTCTCTGTTCTCAAGGACTGGCTCTAGCAATCTTCCTTCCTCGGTAGCCACAATCCACCGTCCAAGCCTCTGAGGGCCAGCCTCCTCCGCCAGCAACCCAGACTCTGCTCCCTCGGGTAACTGCAGGCCTAGACTCTCCCCTCCCAGACCACGCACGGCACTCAAAAACCATCGGCAGGTATCCCTTTTTGGCAGGCAGGTTTCCCAAACTCTGGCACCAACATGTCACACCCAGGGCCAGCTCACCCTCTAGTGGGGTCCCAGAGTCAAGCCAAGCAGAGGAAGGGAAGGGAGGTGACGCAATGAGGCCTCCCGCACCCGGCCGGAGGCCGAGCGCTGCGGCCGCGACGCCGCAGCGGGCTCTCACGGTGCTGCCCGCTCTTCCCCGTGTAAGGCACGTGAGGACTAGGGACAGGGCGCAGGCCCGTGAGGTTTGGAGCGGAAAGTGCAGGAAGGTGAGCGGCAGAACGAGCCCTTGTAGCAGTCCAGTCACATCCCAGCGCGTGGGAACAAGGGCCTGGTACCCCAACTGCGCAGCGCCAGCCAGCAGAGCGCCGGAGCATCGTGCGCAGCTTCTGAGGCGCGCCGGGCCCGGCCAGCCGTCCCCGACCGGCTCTGCGGCCCCTCAAGGTCCCGCTAGGCGTCCCCAGCTTTCCCTTCCGTCAAAGCCAGCACCGGGGACAGCGCGAGCCGGACGCCCCGGCCTGGCCGTGAGCGAGGAGGAGGAGAGGGCTTCTTACCGGGTCGCGCTTTTTCCTCCGGACGCCGCCGGTGGCCACGGTCGCCGAACCCTTCCCCCGCCCCCACCACGTCGCCCTCTCCAGCTTCAGCCGGGAATCAATGGCCAGACGCGGGCAGGTGACGTCACTGGCGCGCCGGCGTGGGAGGTTGCGCCACGTGACTCCTTCCTCTTTTGTCTGCGCCGCGGGAAGGCTAGAGTTTTGTTGCTAGGTCTTCCTTGGTTTCTCTATGTTCGCTTAATGCTGCTGTTGTAGGCACAGTTAAACTCAGTCACCCGTACCGTGCTGCGGCCGGAAGGCCTGCGATGCTGCGGGTGCAGGGCCGCCTCAGGCCTGCAAGGTGGTTAGTAACGTGTTGCGTCCTGTAGTCCTTGGATGGCCCTTTTAATCTAAATGAAACTTACTCATTTTTAAAATAACAATGAACATCGCATTTAACTTGACACCCTACCCAAGGACTGAAACAGTATTACGGGTTAACTTTCATCAACCTGCACTTGGTCCCCGCCTTCTGCCTTTGCCTTCCCCTCAGAAGTAACCCTCACAAATCATGAATTTGTGTTTGCATAACCATTACGTTGCTTTAATCTTTCTTTCTTTTGAGACAGAGCCTCAAGCTGTCACCCTGGGTAGAGTGCTGTGGCATCACAGCTCACAGCAACCTCCAACTCCCACTGACAGCAACCTCCAACTCCTGGGCTAAGTGATTCTCCTGCCTCTGCCTCCCAAGTAGCTGGAAGTACAGGCGCCTGCCACAACGCCAGGCTATTTTTTGGTTGCCGCCGTCATTGTTGTTTTGGTGGACCTGGGCTGGATTCGAACCCGCCAGCTCTGGTGTATGTGGCTGGCGCCTTAGCCCCTTGAGCCACAGGCGCTGAGCTGCTTTAATCTTACTTCACATTTATATTTATTACAATCGGTGTATTTTGATTTTTCTTATGTGTGTGTTCAAACCTTCACCAGTGTCCTGGGACTCTTCTTCACAAACAATAAGATTCACCCTAGATCAGTGATTTGCATTTTATTTTCACTGCTACATAACAGTCCACATGTACCATAATTTATTTATCCATTCTCTAGCTGCCAAACATTTAGGCACTTTTCAGTCTTTTAATGTTTCCAGTAGTGTTATTACTAGCATTGTCTTCTGTTGCCACGGCACAAAAATTTCTTTTGGTTATATTTACCTAGGAGTGGAACTGATAGGACTTTGGTATGCCAGTATTCAGCTTTATAGGATAGTGTCCAATTTTTATCCAAAGTGGCTATGCCAGTTTACACTCCTTCCAGCATCCACATCTTCTCTAACGCCTCAGATTCTTGATTCTTTGCTAATAAAGTGGGAGTTAAATGGTATCTCATCTTGACCTTACCGGTGTATCTCTGAGGTCAAGCACCTGGTTATATATTTATTGACCAAATGTAGTTCTTCTGTGAAATGTCACTGTGGGGCATTTGAGAGCTAGAAGTGTTGAGCAATGTAAGAGATATGGCCAGGGGGTGGCAGTGACAAGCAGAAGCTTACTTTGGATGAGCTTTGACAGGTTTGCATAAGGGGGAAGTTCTCACAGCATTAGAAGATTCAAAGATGGGGTGGACGGGACCACCCAAAACCAGAAGAGGGAAGGAAATTTCTAGAGGAGGGCGGGCTTACAGAGTCTAGGTAGTGCTGTTCAGCAGCCCATGGGAGGTTTCTGGGTTAGACCCCTCTGGAGGAAAGAAGTTGTGGTCTTTATGCCCACAAGGTTTGTCTTTTCTACAACTAGCAAATGTTGGGTACAGTTTCATGAGGTATACAAAGCAAGCAAGCAGTTGTAAGTGCATAAAAATCTGCTTATTGAACTTTGTTTAAAACATCTGAGTGGGTAAACGTTTCAGTTGGGTGTTCACTGGGTTTTGAGCTAACAGATGCCAGCCTGCTATGAAAAAATAAGGTACATAGAGGCCATCTTTGGTTCATTTGTACAGGGTGGCCATAAAGTCTGTGTACAGTTTTAAATTGCACACTATATAAAATTGCATACGAACTTTATGGCCACCCTGTATAATAGCTCATCTTTTGACTATTATTTTAGTGAATTGTTTGTCAAATTCTTTGCATGCTTTGGACACTATCAGTTTTATTTTTATTTATTTATTTATTTTTTTGAGACAAAGTCTCACTATGTCGCCCTCGTAGAGTGCTATGGCATCACAGCTCACAGCAACCACAGACTCTTGGGCTTAAGTGATTCTCTTGCCTCAGCCTCCCAAGTAGCTGGGACTATACGCCCCTGCCACAATGCTGGCAATGACAATGTAGTTGTCGTTGTTTGGCAGGCCTAGGCTGGGTTGGAACCTGCCAGTTCCAGTGTATGGCGCCCTCACTGCTGAGCTACAGGCACTGAGCCTCTTTGTCGGTTTTAGGTGTTGCAAATTTGTTCCCCCATTTGTGTCTTGTGTCGTCTTTCTATTTTGAGAACCAGATGGTCTTAATGTTGTAGGAAGGCAAGGCCCAGTGGAGAGAAAGAATACCCAGGCTTGGCGCCTGTGGTTCAGGCTGCTAAGGCACTAGCTACATACACCTGAGCTGGCAGGTTTGAATCCACCCCGGGCCCGTCAAATAGTAATGACGGCTGCAACCAAAAAATAGCCGGGCGCTGTGGCGGGCGCCTATAGTCCCAGCTACTGGGGAGGTGGAGGCAGGAGACTCACTTTAGCCCAGGAGTTGGAGGTTGCTGTGAGCTATGTTGTCATAGCACTCTACCCAGGGTGACAGCTTAAGGCTCTGTCTCAAAAAAAAAAAAAAAAAAAAAAGGAAAGAAAGAACACCCAAACAACGTATTTAAGAGAAAAACATTATTTTATTTAGCTGGCAGAGCTAACAGAATAAAAGAATTTGAAATGGCTGCACTCCCTGACTGGCTTGGGCTTTCCCTTTTTATGTCCAGTTAAAATGTGCCCGCCCACAGGTACCTTTCTCATTGGCCAGTTTGAATAAAAAGCGGGAGATGCTATTCCAGCCCCCACACAAATACAGAATTTCACAGAGGTGGAAATTTCCAGGTCCCAGGAAGTTAAGCCTACAAATTCCTAAGAGCTGAATTACCACGGAGAGGATCCTGCTGGTGTATCCTTGGGGTCTCCTTGAGAAGACCTCTGTTCTCCTAGACCTTACCCTTGCCAGGTATCCTCTCTCATTAAATTTGAGTTTAAAAATATTTATCCTGCTTTCCCCTCTACCCTAATATATGTTCACTTACTCTTCCAAAAATATTTAGTTTTGCTTTTGATACTTACATCTTTATTCTCTCTGGAATTTATTTTTTTTGTATGGTATGTGAGGTAAGATCCAATTTTACTTTTTATATGCAAATGATCCTCTCCCCCCAAGTTTTTTTATGAGTGTCCCACCTTTCCTAATTTTGTTATATATAAACATTCCAGTTAGGTATGAGTCTCTATCTAAACAATTATTTTATTCTGCGGGAAAATTTGTATATGTATACTATACCATTATAAAAAGTCTTGATATTTAGTGAGAGAGGATACCTGGGAAAAGTAAAGTCTGAAAGAACAAAATCCCCCCCATGATAACTCAGCTCTTAGGAATCTGCAGAAACTTAAATTCCTGGGACCTTGAAACTAATCCTTGCTCCCGTTTCTGTAAAAGACTATGCTGCCTTCTCTACCTCTATTCAAACTGACCAGTGAAAAGAGTACCCATGGACCAAGATTCCTTGGCTGGAGATAAAAGGGAAAAGACAGAGCCAGTCAGAGAGTGTGGCCATTTTTGGACTCTAGGCTGCTGTGGCTCCACCAGCTGAAATAAAGCCCTTCCTCTTTTAAACATGGGTGTTTTTTTTCTCTCCATTGGGCCTCATCTTCTTGCAACATTAGCAGTGAAAAATCTTCCTTATTTTCATCTTCATTTTCTTTCTTGGCTATTCTTGGTCTTTCGTTTTCCCATATCTTTATTTATTTATGTATTTATTTATTTGAGACAGAGTCTCACTCTGTTGCCCAGACTAAAGTGCCATAGTGTCAGCCTAGCTCACAGCAACCTCAAATTCCTGGGTTTAAGTGATCCTCCTGCCTCAGTCCCAAGTAGCTGAGACTACAGGCACCTACCACAACACCTGCCTAGTTCCATTTTCAGTAGAGACAGGGTCTCACTCTTCTTCAGGCTAGTCAAGTGATACTGAGCTCAAGTATCCTCCTGCTTCAGCCTCACAGAATGCTAGGACTACAGATGAAAGCCACTGAGGCTGGCCATATTTTTCCATATTTTAAAAGAAGCTTCTCAAGTTGTGAGAAAGGATACCTAAGAAGGGTGAGGTCTAGGAGAACAGAGGTCTTCTCAGGGAGACCCCAAGGATACACCTGCGGGGTCTTCTCCATGGTGACTCGGCTCTTGGGAGTTTGTAGACTTAACTTCCTGGGATTTGCAAAGTTCCACTTCTGTAAACCCCTATAGTTCTGTGGGGACTGAAACAGCTTCTCCCGCTTGATTCAAACTGACCATTTAGAAAGGTACCTGTGGGTTGGAACTTTTTGACTGGAGATAAAAAGAGAAAGAGCAAGCCAGTCGGGGAGCTCAGCCATTTTGAATTCTTCTATGCCGTTCACTCAGCCAGCTGAAATAAAGCCCTTCATCTTATAAACATGGTGTTTGGGGCTCTTTATTGGGCCTTGTGTGTAACAGTTACACACACACACACCACCTAAGACAACAACAACCTGGTAGCATTTCATTGAAAGACATAAAAATAATAGATGGATTTAGGAAGAATTGACATTTTGTGATTCTTAAGTCTCCCAATCCATAAATGAGGGATAACTTTCTTTTTATTAGATCTTCATCAAAGTCTTTTACTCATGCTTATTCTGCGTCCCGGTCTTGCATATCTTTTTTATTGGGGGGGGAGGTATTCCTAGATACTTTGTAGGTTTTGTTTCTATTGTAAATAATGTCCTTTAAAATCATGCTTTCTAATTGTTTGATGCTGGTATAGAAATAAATGTCATTTTGTATACTGATATTTTATCAAGCTACCCTGTTAAACTCTACTTTCTTTTTTTTTTTTTTCTTTTTGAGACAGAGCCTCAAGCTGTCCCCCTGGGTAGAGTGCCATGGCATCACAGCTCATAGCAACCTCCAACTCCTGGGCTCAAGAGAGTCTCCTGCCTCCGCCTCCCAAGTAGCTGGGACCACAGGTGCCCATCACAACGCCCGGCCATTTTTTTGGTTGCAGCCATCATTGTTGTTTGGCAGGCCCGGGCTGGGGATTCGAACCCGTCACCTTAGGCGGGTGGCTGGCGCCTTAGCGGCTTGAGCCACAGGTGCCGAGCTTAAACTCTACTTTCTAATAAATTGCCTCTTGATTATTTTGGATTCATTTGGATTTTGTATGAAAACAACCATTATCTGAAAATAATGCCAGTCCCCCCTGCTCTAGCCTTTATTACCTTTTTTTTATTTTAAAAGCGTTGCACTGGTTTGGGTGAGAAAGCAATGGTACCAGCAAAAATGTTAATGGAAATAACATCCATTAACATTACAGTAATGGTGACAGTGGGCATTCTTGATGAGCCTGATTTTTGAAAGGCACATTTAGAATTATTTTCAAAGATTTCTTAGTAAAAATTTTAAAACAAGGGCAGCGGCTGTGGCTCAGTGGGTAGGGCGCCGGCCCTATATACCAAGGGTGGCAGGTTCAAACCCAGCCCCAGCCGAACTGCAACAAAAAATAGCCGGGTGTTGTGGCAGGTGCCTTTAGTCCCAGCTACTTGGGAGACTGAGGCAAGAGAATCACCTAAGCTCAGGAGCTGGAGATTGCTGTAAGCTGTGACGCCATGGCACTCTATCGAGGGTGATAAAGTGAGACGCTGTCTCAAAAGAAAAATTTTTGGAACAGTATTTTTCTAGATTTTTTGTAAATATCAGATTAGTGAAATTTTAAAATCTTGAATGGGTTTGAATTTAATCAAAAATTTTCTACATCTATTGAGATGGTCATATAATTTTGTCCTTTAATATATTAATATGATGAGTGACATTTATAGATTTTATAATACTAAATTCCTTATCCTTGCATTCCTAGGGTAAACAACTTGACCATAAAGTATCAATTTTATATGCTGTGGTTCTCTGTTTATCTTCTATATAGGATTTTTGCATTTGTATATGAACAATATGGAATTGTATTTTCCTTTCTCATTCTGTTTTGGTCTGTTTGGGTTTCAAGGTTCATAGAATAATATAAAGAGTCTTCTCTCTTTTTATCTCCTCTAGAATAATTTGAATAAAATTGGAATGATGTTTCCTTTCAAGTTTCAGTAGCATTCCCATATAAAACTGTCTGGGCTGCGTATTTTCCTCGTATGAAGATTTTTCAGTACTGCTTTGTGTTATTTAGCAATTATGGGATGGTTCAGGCATTTTACTTCTCCTTGAATCAGTTTGGCATTTTACTTCTCCTTGAATCAGTTTGACAAGTAATGTGCTTCTAGGATTTTTTTTCAGTTATCTAAGATTTTAAGTTTATTGGAATAAGGTTATTGATAGTGTTCTCTGATCTTCTTAATCTCTGCCTTATTTGTAGTTATTCCTTATTTTACATTTATAATATTACTTATGGTGAACTATATTAGTGTTCCTCAAATATTTGCTCCCTTTCTTGTAAGTAGACTATACATTGCTACCTATTCATTTGTAATTGAAAGTGCCTTTTGTGGGAGGAGAATGCATAAGTACCCAGTCGTCAGTGGGCTGGATGACAATGACATTATATCTGAACAGAAACTTTAAAAGACATTGTATGTGCTTCCACTTGCTTTCTTGCTCTTTTCCCTGTTCCATCAAAGTGGCATGTCTTGATTGAGGCCCCCAGAATTAGGAAGACATGTGGAGGAAAGTCCAGCAGAGTCTCAGTGGAACTGCTCTATATATGGCGAGCAAGAAATAAACCCTGAGATTTGGGGGTTTGTTAGTTACCAACACACATGATAGTGAAAAATGACCGAAAAGTTTATGCCTTTTCTTCTTTTTTTTCTTAGATAAATCATTGCAGAAATTTATTTATTTTGTTGGTCTTTTCAAAGACCAACTTTTGGCCTTGTTCATTCTCTCTATTGTATTCTATTTCATTTCTATGGGGTGTTCCTATGTATGTTTCTATACATAGGAAAACATACCATGCAACATGTTCACCATGAGAAGGAGAGAAGACTTCAGGGGGTGTGTGTGTAGAAAGAGGGGGCCAACACACAGTGAATGTTTTGTAACTAAAGGTACATTTAACTACAATTTTCCATTTTCCCTACGTATTGCAACTTTGGGGACACCCTGTGTTTTGTTTTCTATTTCACTTTCCATCTCTATTTCTGTTCCTGTAATTATCATCTCCTTCCTTTCACTCTCTTCATTTTGTTGTTTGCTTTTTATTTCTTAAATTATGTGCTTACTTTATTAACTTTCATTCTTTTTTTCTCATCTACAAAAAGCATGTAAGGCAATAAATTTACTTTGAAACATTGCTTTTTATATTCCACACGTTTTGATATTTTTCGCTGTCATTCATTTCTAAAATATTTAAAATGTTATATGTTTTCTTTTTTGACTCATTATTTATCTATCAGACAAAATCTGTGGAATTTGAAATTAATTTCTAACATACTTTGGCTTTGTTATCAGAGAATAATTTTTGTCATACGTGTATTTTTCTTTGAAATTTGTTGATATTTGCTTTAAAGCCTGATTCATGAGCTGATCTTGTAAATGGAAACAGGAGCTTGAAAAGAATTTGTATCCTGTCACTGTTGGATACAAAATTGATCTGTATGTGTCTGTGACTGTAGGCTTGTTAATTTTGTTGTTCAAATATCCTGTGTCTAAGTGATTTTTTTTTCCTGTTTAAATTACTAGTCACAAAGAAAGGCTTCTTCTTTTTTTTTTATATTATCAGTATCTCTATTTATTCATTTTTTAAAAATCTTTTTAAAAAGGGATAGATTGAAAACATTTAGTGGGGAAAACTTTAATTAGGTCAAGGTTTAGACATAGGTATAAATTAAAACTGATTTATTTTCTGATAGTCAAAAACCAAAGACCTAACACTGGGTGTCAAGAAAGACTAGGATCAGATCCAACATTTGTTTTGGACAATTCACACAACTAATAATCCAAAAAACTGTCATCAAATTCAATAATTCTCAGTTCTGAGTACGTCAAAACATTCTGTGACATCTATAGTAGGTATCTATACCAAATCCCAAACATGCTGAATCAAAGTCTACAAAGTTGGGGCTTAGGCATTTGCATGTTTCAAAATGCTTGTTAAAAGATTCTGATCTAGGCAAATGTAGTTAGTAGACATTATTGGTTGCCCACCCTTTTTCTTTCCTATCAGAACCCTGATTAAAAAAAAAATTATCCATGCTTGGCTCCTGTAGCTCAGTGGCTAGGGCACCAGCCACATACATGGGAGCTGGCGGGTTCAAATCCAGCCCAGCCCTGCCAAACAACAGTGACAACTATAACAACAACAATAAAAATATAGCTGGGCCTTATGGTGGGTGCCTGTAGTCCCAGCTACGTGGGAGGCTGAGGCAAAAGAATTGCTTAAGCCCAAGAGATTGATGTTGCTTTGAGATGTTATGTCACAGCATTCTACCGAGGGCAACACAGTTGGACTCCGTCTCAAAAAAAAATTAAGACAAAGAAACCAACGCTCGGCACCTGTAGCACAAGCGGCTTGGGTGCCAGCCACCTACCCTGGAGCTGGCGGGTTCAAATCCAGCCTGGGCCTGCCAAACAACGACAACTACAACCAAAAAATAGCTGGGTGTTGTGGCAGGCACCTGTAGTTCCAACTACTTGGGAGGCTGAGGCAAGAGAATCGCTTAAGAGTTTGAGGTTGCTGTGAGCTATGACGCCACGGCACTCTACCCAGGGCAACAGCTTGGGACTCTATCTCAAAAAAAATTATCCATTCTGCCCCCATTTATATATACTTCAAAGGAAGAGGATTCAATTCTCAGCTCTACTAGACCCAACTGCCTTGAATAGATGGACAGGTGTAAGTCACTTTTGAGCACTGAGACCCAAAAATTTGAAAGCGAATTCTGGGAAAGCTTTCTGATAAAAGACAGGGTCCCTGGAATCCAGCCTGACTCTTCTGCTGCATGTAAATGAAGATGCACAAGGCCCCAACTGCTGCTGGCAGTCATCCCATGACCACGAGGGTAGCCAGCGATGCCAATGCTGTGGTTGGGGGGGGGGACTTGACAACATTACTGAATTAGTGGATTAGAGACACTAAAGTCCATTCTACTAGAGTTCATGGATCACGATACAATGTATTTTCTTGCTGTTTAAGTCATTTAAGTTGGAGTTTTAGTGACTTGTACCTGAAAACTATGTTTTTTTAAATCTATAATAATCTGTATTAAGTAGGTACCATATATACCTCTTCACAGTTATTTCATTTGTAAATCTGAAAGTGACTTATCTTTATCTTTCCTATTTTAACAAAGAATGAATGTTTAAAAATTTGTATCTTGTTATACTTTTCTAATATTTGAGCCAAATTTTATTAAAATGTTTATATGCGTTGCATTCACTTAATCATTTACTCAAAGTTCTTGCCGTAGGCTTTCTGTTGAATGTGTAAGACCATTTGCCTTGCATAGAAGTCCCTGTACTCCTCTGGCAATTCAGCCAGTGTTCTTAAGGCTCTGTCCAAAATTTGTGCAGCTCTTGATGCTGCTACAGGATCTTTGTTTCCATAGGTATCTGTTCTATCATAGCATTCAGATAGGAGCTTCCAAAAGATATTCGTCCCCACTCCAAATTCTTCAGAAATTACATTATGGAACCATTACGTGGGAATGAATAATATATTACCAGCTTCAGGGGAACATTCATATCATCTAGCCTTATAAAAGAGCAGATATTTAGTCAAGTCTGGGTTATCAATATTCAGAACTTCTGATTTAGAACCTGATAAATGTAATACTGTGCATCTCGAGAACTGAAGAGTACAACACGCTGTTTCCCTGTCACGTGTATTAAGAAGTTATCCATTACATCATAGTGAGTCCAAAGTTGTAATCCTGGTGAACTAATCCGAAAAACACTGGGAAAGAACTGCTCCTCTTTGAAGAATTTTGGAAACTTAATATCTCCTTCCAACAAAGGAAACTGCTTTCTGATATCTGCCACATCCTGCATGACAGAAACATAAAAATTAAAAATTTGATGAAAAACAATATGAGAAAAGAATCTTAATATCTGATCATTTTAGGGACCACTCCTTAACACTATAGCCAAATTTATCTGACATGTCAATCCTTAATATAATTATTCAGAATTTTGTAACTATTTTGGATTCATATTTTATTAGCTGGTCTCCTATAAGATATGTAAGAGATTTCCTTTGCAGAGATTAGAGATTAGATGATTTTAAACACTAAAATTCTCTCTCTTTTTTTTTTTTTTTTTTTTTTACCTGAGACAGAGTCTTACTCTATTGCCAAGACTAGAATGTTGTGGTGTCAGCATAGCCCACAGCAATTTCCAACTCATGGTTTCAAGTGATCCTCCAACTTCAGCCTCCCAAGTAGCTGGGATTACAGGTATCTGACACAACATCCAGCTAATTTTTTCTGTTTTTAGTACAGATGAGGTCTTGCTCTTGGCCAGGCTGGTCTCAAACTCCTGAGCTTAAGCGATCCTCCTGCCTCAGCCTCCCATAAACACTAAAATTCTATGGGCCTACCTGAGAACTAAGTAATCATCTTTAGTAATCTTACTACTTATTCAGGAGGACAGATCATTGACAAAGGAATAGAAAATGATAAAACAGCTTATATGTCAGGCAGGAAGTATAAAAAGTATAGTGCCAGCTAACATATATACATCTATATAGGTTTTGAGCAATTATTTTACATTCAGAATTCTTACCTTTCTAGGGTCTTCTCCAAGTGACCGTAAGTAGTATTTCTCATCCTTAAACATCCCCAAAAAATAATGTCAGCATTCATTGAAATATATTAGGATTTATACAACTATTATGTATCCATAATAAATAACAAAAATTAAGAAAAGAGAACTATGTAGAGAACTACATAGGAACAAACAGGAAAACATCTCAGCATCAAAAATATTAGAAAGTAAAGACAGAAAGAAATAAGTCTTCAAATTTGACCCTGTTTTCTAAAAAGTTCAATCATCTTACCCTTCCTGCTAATGCTCTCTGGTGGCCATATGAAGCAATGGCTTTATGTGTTGCTCAAAATCATGACTAGATCCACAAAACTTAATTAAGCGAAATAAATTCTAGAGATAGCACACCTGTACCTGTATCTAAAGCTACGATGTTTATGTAATCTAAATCTGTAATTTAGATTTTATACTTCTAAGCTATTTGGACTCTTTTAATGGTATCTTTTTTGTTTGTTTGCTTTGAAGAAGGAGGTTTAAAAGAGTATCTTACTACTTAAAGAATTCTCATTTGTATAGCATATTTTATCTCATAGTATTGTTGAGGGCTAAGAACAAACTTCTCAATATAATACAAGTATAGAATAACAGGTAAATAAAATGCCTTATGCATTTATTAAGAATAGACTTTTAAAAAATCTGAGACATTGGATTTTATCAAGCTAATTCTATCCCTGATAAGATCAATTCTCAAGCTATATGCTTAACAGTCAGCTCATGTACATTTGTGAATTAGAATTCTATCACTTCCTAGTAGTAAACTTAAATTGATATTTTTGAAAATCGTCATTTATGCTTTAGTGAAGACTAAATAGAGAACTGTTAACATTCACTGTTGCCTGAATTCCTATGAGAATTAGAAAATTGAGGTATACTGAGTCAAACATACAGGCACTCCAACTTGAGAATTCTGCCATTAGGACACAAACTTCAAAAGATTATCTTATTAACCTTAAGATGTAATAAATCTATGATCATGAATTTCACTGAGTGCTCAGATTCACTATTTCTGTATTTTTAGCTAGTACCACATTAGATAAAGTCTATAAACCTATTTATTGGCTAAATAGGTTTCAAGGTATATTCTTCAAAATTCTAATGTTCTTTCAGTTCTAATGTTTCAGGATTTAAAAAATAAATTCATGTGGCAGACACAGAGATGCACTGTTCAGAATCTCCTTCAGGAAAGAATTCGCTGCTTAGTTGCAATGAGTGTGATTAAGTTAGGCAGCCTCAGCATTTGAAGTAAAGCCATGCAATCGTTGGGGTGGTCCTGATCAATGACTGAGTAAGACAGTGAAAGGCCTAACCTTGCCACCCACTGGAGGACTCCTGACAGGCAGTCTTCACTCAGAGTTCAACAGTGAGGGGCAGAGATGCTGTCAGATGTGTAACTATTTGATGGCTTTCCCCTGCTTTCCTTTCATACCTATCACTCCCCAATAAACCTGCTGTACTCCTAATTACATCTCAGCATCTGCTTCCTAGAGGACCCAACTGGCAGTTCATGTTCATCTTATTTACATACTTTCCCTAATTTTTAGACTTCAATCTTTTACTTCACCTTTCATGGCTATTTAAATCTGTGTCATTCCTTACCCTTAGACAGGAAAGTGCCAACTGAATATGCATGTTCAAAGCATGGCTATGAAGTTAAAAAACAGTTCTCAGGTACAGTCACTGGAATCAATTTTAAAAGAGAATCCAGTTACAGTACAGAATCATGGACCTCCAGAGTTTATGTGCATCTTGGCAGTAATCTCATATAACTGTCACATGATAAGAGAACTGTGAAAATGTTAACACCTTTTAGGATCAAACTGCCTAGCCCAAGCTGGCTTAAATGCTGACAACAGCTTTATTAGGAGCTTAAAAAGCAGTTTATTTTTAAAATGTGCTTTTGTGATAACAGTGAAATTTTAAAAATATATTTATATATAGCCTCATTGTCTTATCTCAAGGTATTTAAATTGAATTACTTAAAGCTGGACTACACTATCATGTAAATAACTACAATTCTTCTGCGTTTAGTACTGAACAGGTGTTATAATAAATATACACATTAGAAATCACATTAATATATATTATCAATAATATATATAAAATATGAAAAGTCTAATAGTCAATAGGATATGAAAATAAAGTTCCCCATTCTCATTTGAACTTGCTTTATCAGACCAAAGCATTTTCAAAGGAAGTAGTATTAATAGCTACCATTTAATGAGTAGTTTCTATGTGTAACACATACTGCTAAGTACTGTACAGGCTTTATTTAATATATCCTCACAAAAACTTTATGAAATAGGTACTGTTATTATCTACCTTTTATAGATAAGTATACTGAGCTTCAGAAGAATAATTTCGCCAAGTTTTAAAAGCTAATGAATACTGGAGTTAGAGTCTATGGTACATGCAACCAAATGAGAGCTGGTTATAGTTCTTGTACATTTAATCTTTCTTTATAAGAAAACCATATAGTATATAGATATTATTTCTTTAAAAAAATTAAAATTACCTCTGAAATAAAGAATTCTTTATGCTTTTCTTCAGCTGCCCTCTGAACTAACTCATCAAAAGGTAAAGTTCTGAAATAAACAAAAAATATTTACAATTAATAATAGACCAACTAGTAATAATGTACTCAGTACACATAAAAGTATGCTGGAGTTGGATATAGTCTTCTGTTTTATAATATCCATAATTTTTATAACCTATTATGTGGAATTCTAAATTTTCAAAATTCATTGAGTGGTATGTTTATTTGACCTAAGTTATTTGAAATTTTGAAATCAAAGACTTTTAAATCTATGGAATAGATGGATCCTTTTCATAGGTCAGTATCTTTCTATTCTAAGTTAGTAACAGAAAAGTATTTCAATGGTATTCATTACCTTTGGAAATACACCAATTTTCAGGCTCTGTCTGCTACTTGTTTTCAAGTATCATAGCAAAACAAACGTTGTGATAAATGGGGCAAATCATCAGCGATACTTGGGAAGAGATAGCATGCAAACAATCCAATGAAGATAAAGTTCCCACCCCACCATCTTCTTGCCTTTTGGCACTATCATAGAACACAGAAGCCAGTAACACCACTCTCATCCTCCTGTACCACCCCCTGTATTTAAGGCTTCTGAGAAATAGCTCACAGAAAATTCCAGTGAAATAACCAATTTTTATTCTTCAACGCCTTTTCCATCCTAGTGAACAGGGCGGAACACTATTGAAGCCAAGTTTCTTTTCTTTACATCACACTCTTGAGTCTGTTGCTGGTTGGTTGGGGCTGGGTTTGAACCCGCCACCCTCGGTATATGGGGCCAGTGTCCTACTCACTGAGCCACAGGTACTGCTCCCTTGCAGTTTGGCTGGGGCTGCGTTCGAACCCACCACCCTCAGTATATGGGGCCAGTGCCTTACTCACTGAACCACAGGCGCAGCCCCACACACTCTTGAGTCTGGATCCCCACCTATTCCTTCAACTTTCTAGAATCAAAAGTATTGCCCTGTACATGGAGTTGATACTGTATCTGTAACAAGACACTTAGGTCTTCAAAAGTCTCTCCTCTACACCCTAACTGCACTCTGGCCTTCTCAGAGTTAGATAATCTTTTCAGTCTTACTACCAATATCTTCCCTCTTGAAAGCTGCTAAAGTGAGAGAAAGGGCTAGCAAAATGATTTCTCCTTCTTTATCAGAAAATGTCCTTGGGCCAATTTACTTCCCCCTCGCACTGTTTTCCTAGATAAATGCAGTGTGTCAGCTGTGCCATCAGGCAGATTTTAAAACTAACCATTGATTGGTAAAGTATGTCCACACTAGATGGCTAATAAGTAGTCAGGGGTCCTCAAACTTTTTAAACAGGGGGCCAGTTTACTGTCCCTCAGACCATTGGAGGGCCGGACCGTGGGCCCCAGGATGAGTCAGCTGCTAAGCAGGACAGGCAGCTGCGGCAAAAACCCGGCGGGCCCAGATAAATGTCCTCGGCGGGCCAAATAAATGCCCTCCACGGGCCGTAGTTTGAGGACCCCTGCAACACTTGTTAGGAAGCAGATCTGACTTTCCCATGTGCAGTGTAACTCAGTGAGGGACAGAGTATGTCGCTCAGAGGAACCTAAAAGCTAAGTTTATGGAGGATTTTAAGCTACTAGTTTCTGCAGACCATGTGGCTTACCTGAGCTATTTTGTTTCTCTACCACCTTCAGTCTTATTCCCATGCAACTGAGCTCTCACTTGATGAGTCAAAAAATGGACCACTGACACTATCCTGCTAGAGTGCTGTTTCCTGCCTTGTATCCTGCAAAGCTAAGTGAATCTGATACCAGTTTATAGGCTAATGTCACTATGAACTTAAGGCCACTGCTAGAAATTATGCGCACTGAGCACTGCAGAAGAGAAAAGGAGTCCGCCATCTACATAGACCAGTGCAGAGTATGTGCCTCCCACTATAAACGGTTTCTGACACATCTACTTGGCATCCTCCTACTGAATGTTTCCACCTCGGACTTCACCGCATACCCTTCATTCCTACCAAAGCATCTTTGAAAAATTTGAGTCAGTGAGGAAGCTTATCTGCTCATAGCTACCTCTATTACTGGTATAGATGCCAGGCCTAGCATTCTTGCCCAGAAGAGCACAGAAATGTTTCAAAACTTGTACAGAAATAGGGCAGAATAGAGACCCTGCAAGAACAGATAAGAATACTTCAGTCCAGAGATACATAACTAGAGTGCCATTGGTAACATTTTCTCTCAGGTAGTTGAACATGTTAAGCTCTGAGGGGGTAAAACGATGTTATGTTCTTGGCCCTGAGGTTTTGCATGTTTCAAAATGAAGGCCTCTGCTATTAAAGTGCCATTTGTCTGGAATGACATACAGACCAGAAAGGGAGATAGTATCAAAGAAGGCTTAATCATGGGCTTGTGGAGTCTGGCAAATTTGACTATACATCCTGGGTTCCATTATTTCAAGCAATATAATAGTGAGTAAGTTACTCAATATTGTTAAACCTCTGTTTTCTCATCTGTAAAATTATTATAAAAATATCTCCCAAGTTTAAATGAGCAATATAACCTGGGGTGCTTGGCACAGTACCTGATATACGCAGTAGAGCTCCAGAGTTTACCACCTCCCTACACTGACCACCTCCTTAAGTAGACCTAATTTTCACAGACTGGACATGTACCATGTGTACTCAATGGAAGACTGACTTCTATGTACTAGGTATCTCTACAAGTTGTATCTTGACCGCCTGGACTGTGACACACAATATTAATGTATAACTTGATAAGCCGAGTCCACTCTACACCAGGGGTAGAAGGTACGCACTTTGCCTTTTTCTAGTGTAAGTTCTTTTTCCATGTTTTATTATGATCTCGTGATTGGAATAGGCCTAACATCCTATTGTTTATCACGCGTTTTAGAAGATTTTTTTCAATGTGAAGGAATGATCTGAATTGTAGGTACATCCTACAATTACTGAAAAATTTTACAGTTAATTGAGATATGATGGTCCAAAGGAAAAAACTCAGAAAGCTAACACTGAAGGAAAAGGTTGGTTTCCTACATTTTCTGGAAAGCAGCTGCCAAAGAAAGACAGCAGAACACTGTGGTGTTAGCAAGACTACAGTCAGCAATATCCAAAAACATAAACATGAGTACTTGGAGAGATATGGTAGGAAATGAAGAGACCTACAGCGGAAAAGGAGGAAAACTTCCTTTGATGAAGCCACATTAAGCTGGTTCAAACAAATGATGGCAGCTAATGCCAGAATCTCCAGGCTGATGATCCAAGAAGTTGCTATATAAATTTGCACAGGAATTCAGGGTGGCTGATTTCCAAGCATCAAGTGTTTCGCTGAGAAATTTAAACTGCAACATAAGATCTCCCAGAAAACCTTGTGTGGTGAATCCAATGCAGCTGTGGAAGAGTTCATCAAAAAGTCCCTGGACTTTGCCAGAGGCTTCAGAGATAATGACATCTTTAACTCTGATAAGCAGACTCTCTTTCAAGGTGATGAATGAGAGAAGCCTTGTCATGAGGGGGACAAATGTAAGCTTAGAAAACTTTCCAAAAAACATTTCGTAGTTCTCCTTTGTGCTAGCTTGCTGGTGAGAAACGAAAGCCCTTGGTGATGGTTAAATCAGGAAAGCCACAAGCATATTCAAGAACCTGAAGCCTAAAGACCACCCCATCAGTGCAAGATCAAACCAATGCACCTGGATGACTGGTGCCCTACTGGAGGAGCAGGTAAGGGGGTATCAATCTAGAAATGAAGAAGAAACGGTGTATTCTACTGACGGTAAACAACTGTCCTGGCTAGCTGCAAATAATCATCTCACAAACATGACACTGACATTTCTGCCACAAAACATGACCTCAAAACTCCAACCTCTTGACCAAGGCAACATCAAAACCTTTAAAATGCACTACTGAGCCCAGCTCCCGGAGGGGGTCATCACTGAAGCACCAACCTGGGGCCTGCCTGTGGAGCACCTTCACCTGCTGCATCAGGTAACACTCTGGATGCTGGCTCAGGTCAGTTCTGCTTGGAATACACTTCAGCCAGAAATGACACAGCAGTGGTCCAAGGAAGCTGGATTTGTCACAACACAAGAACATGATGTTTGGCCCCATCAGTCTATCTCCCATGATAGAATTCAAAGAGTTCATCTACTCATTTTGAAAGTTTTATTGTAATGGATGATGAGGTAGCAACCCGTAATGACCCAGAAATTGTCGAAATGATACTGACTGAAGTACAGACCACTGTAAAAGTGGATGAAGCAGCTGATGAAGTGAAAGGAGCAAGTGACAATGACCAGAAGTTGCAGAGAAAAGAA
The DNA here is from genome assembly GCA_963574575.1 of Galagoides demidoff. Lineage (NCBI taxonomy): Eukaryota > Metazoa > Chordata > Mammalia > Primates > Galagidae > Galagoides > Galagoides demidoff. Next base: position 18,002 of record CAUYQV010114274.1, on the reverse strand, counting down.
GAGGATGTCAGACATCTGATAATGTAGTTGAAGTCATTTGCTGTGGAAAATTACCCAGGTACGTGGAGTGGTATAGACAGCATTAAGAGCGCTTTCTCCACTTAAGTTTGTAAAAAGAATAAGAAACAAAGACTGACTCTTTTTTCAGAAATAAACCATGAGAAAATAGTGAATGTATTGTTTTGTATAATACTGTATATATAATTTTACTGTTTTGATTACATATGATTTCTTATGATATTCTCTAACAAAAGCTGTACAAGAAAATAAAGTACTTGTATGTGTCAGTACAAGAGGCCTACTTCCTTATGTTACCAGCTCCATGTGTGGACTAGTTTGTTATACTCCCTCGGAGGGTCAACTTACAGAGGTTCTACCCCAGCCAGTTCTCAGTAAAGGACAGATGGTGGGTTAACAACAATGATAATGTTGTTAGAAGCATGTAAGTAGTAATCAACATTAAAAGAGGAGAAAAAACCTTTCACTGTCCTGTTCCTCACTTTGGAAATGCTGCTTTACAAACCAAGACCAGGACTGAAGAAAGTATAATAAACACTAAGAGTAAGACAATGATAGGAACTACATAATGTGACGGGTAGATACAGCAGAGTTTACCTAAGGTTCATACTTCCTTTTGGTTGTTGTTGTTAAATTTATGATCAGAAGAATATCAACAATATCCTTTCACCACACAAGGTCCTGATATTCAGACTATCCTGACTTTCTGAACGGAACAATGAAAGCTACCACGAAGAAGTAAATGTGAATACTTGTTAATGTATCAGTCTTCCAGTGTTTGATAAAGCAGAAAAGCAACCCAAACCAAAGTGATAATGATATACGTATATGTAGGATTTCTTACTTTCTATGCTCTCTTTGGCCTGGAGGCCTCTCCTCTTTCCTGCTGCCTGGAAAATGCTAAAAATGACTAAATCTATTTTCTTTCTTGCACTAAAAAAAAAAAAAAAAAACTTGCAACTTTTTAGTAGCTCTAGTGAAAAGGCTTGGCGGAAGCTGGGATAGGAACTATTACATAATGTATGTGCTTCAAAAACAAGTTTTGAAAAGTTTAAAGACAAACAAAACATCAAGGCAATTCAAAATGAAGTTTCAATACCCGTTTGTTATGGCATTGGACTCTCTGGAAAGTAAACATCATTAACCGCAGGCTGAACAGCACTTATCAATCCAGCACTTTCTTCTACTTTCTTAATTTAATTAAAAATGAAAAGTTCTTAAACTTGGAAAAACTTACAGCAATTAAATTAAATTCACGGTCTATTAATAAACGAAACCATAATGGTGACCATTCAAAGGATCAAAAACTGAGAAATGGTTTGGCAGCTGCTACATGAGCTTGGAAAACTCTAATGAGAAAGGAATGACTGTGGACATTAGCAGCTCTGTTAACTCATCTTGAAATTGGAGTCTCTTGTGAACTACATGGTTTTTCAACAGACTGAATCTGCTGGGAACTGTACATGCTCAGCATTTGAAAGTTGTTTGTGTTTTAACATTTTTGCTATTTATTCCCATTTTAAATGAATGGGAATAAATAGCATATTTATTGTGTGATTTATTTATTTATTAGTGTAAATTGGAATAAACAGCACATGAAATCTATTAAGATGGACAGTACTGTGGCTCAGTGAGTAGGGCGCTGGCCCCATATACTGAGGGTGGTGGGTTCAAACCTGGCCCCGGCCAAACTGCAACAAAAAAATAGCCAGGTGTTGTGGCCGGCGCCTGTAGTCCCAGCTACTCAGGAGGCGGAGGCAAGAGAATCACCTAAGCCCAAGAGCTGGAGGTTGCTGTCAGCTGTGATGCAATGGCACTCTACCTAGGGCGACAAAGTAAAACTCTGTCTCTCTTTAAAAAAAAAAAAAGAAAGAAAGAAAAAAGAAATCTATAAGATGACAGCACTTAAATCTTTCAACTTTGGACAATCAACAGCTTTTGACCATCTCTTATTTACTTGTAAAAGATTTCATAGCACAAAATGGCAAACATGAGAGAAATTGAAGTCATTAAAGACTGTTTTATCAATAGAGAAAATTAAGTATTTCTGTATTTAATTCAAGCTGGTGAAGGATTTTACCAAACATAACTTGTCCTATATTTCTGGACAGGACAAAAGAAGAAAACAAGCTTTTTAGAATTTCCTGCTCTAGATAACAGTTACTCACATGGTAGGATCAATCCCTTAATGAAGCACTGAGTGTCTACAGCACACCCAGCCCATGTAACCTAACTCTAGTTAGAGAAATTTTCTCTTCCTTCCATGATTCTGGAAGGTGTGGAGGTACATCCTAAAATGCCTTTGTAAATGTCTTTGTATAATTAAGTAAACTCAGAATTCTTTTCTTTCAAAAACCACTCTTTAAAAATTAGTAAGCTGTTCTGTGATTACATCAAACCAGCCAAAAGATGAAATGCCATATGGTCTTTGTGTAATACTGCAAAAATATTTTAAAAGTTTTTAAGAAGTTATTTGTATCCCCAGAATAAACCTCAGAAGAAAATACCTATATATAAAGTTCTTACTAATGAAGTCCATCTGTGCAACTGCAGCAACATGAATCTTTACTTCTTTCTTCCCTCCAACTTGGCTCAGGTAATCCACCGTCCACTTGCTTGTACAGGCCCCCAAATCAATCCCTTCCAACACAAGAGGTTTTCTCTGTAAGTAGGCAAGAAAGTACAAACAAAAAAATTCGTGAGAACCAACAATGTATCAGGAGTTATATTTAGCAACAAAGGGACAAAAACCAAACTGGATTCTTGATCCCAAGATGTCCAAACTCAAAACTTTTGACTGTTCATGCTGTCACTAAAACAGGAAGAAGACCCATTTAATATACTTAGAATAAAATTTTAACAACAGGGAAACAAACAGCAATAAATACCATCAACAGATAATAAAGAAATCTGAACATTAACGTATTTTCATGTTATTTATGAAAAAAATGATTAAAATGTGCATTTTATAGTTAAATATTTTTGGTAACTTTTTATTCTGATACTATTTCAAACTTACACAAAAGTTGCAAGAACATTGCAAAGAATTCCACATCCCTTTTATTCTGATTCTTACTTGCCTTTTCACATTTTCTTTATTTGTTTTATCCTTTCTTTTCACTCTCGAGAGGACATATTAGCAAACATAATGTATCTTTTCTGAGTCATTTTAAGGTTAAATTCCTGACATCATGACTCTTTATCTCTAAAAACTTGAGTGTATTCCTGATACATGGACATTCTCTCATATAATCACAGAATTATCACGATTAACATTCACATAATATTATCTAATCTACAGTCCATATTTAAGTTTCACTAATTGCTCTAAAAATTTTTATTAGAGTTTATTTTTTTTCCTGACCCAGAATTCAATCTGAGATGCCAGACTGCATTCAGTTGTCATGTCTCTTTTGATCTGAACAGTTCCTCAGCCTTCTTCCATGACCTTGACATTTTTGAAGAATACAGGCCAGTTGCTTTGTAGGATGCCCTTCAATTTGTGTTTATCTGAAGTTTTTTGATAATTACATTACAGTTATACATTCTTAGGAAAGAATGTGCCACAGAAGGAATGTTGTGGCCTTCTCAGAGCACTGCATTAGGTAGCCCATGATATTTTGCCCCAGTATTTGTGATATTAACTTTGGTCAACTGGTAATTCGTGTCTGAATCAAGTAATGCTATGAAGAACACAAGAACTAGTAAATTTTAAAACCCCATCATTTTTTCTCATTTATTAGTTGGTATTCTAATGTCGAAATGAGAACTTCTCCATTTATTTGTTTTATTCATTGAGTAAAAATCTACTGGTAAAGTTCTGATGTTCAAATTAGCCCAGATTTGGCCAATAGGGCCCCTTCAAGCTGGTTCTTCTGACTTTCTAACTTGAGCACCACCTTACTCAATGGGAAATAACACAATCCACTATCCTCTCATCCTTTCTCTGCTCCAGCCCTGGTTTCCTTTAGTAGAGAATGTTTAATGGAGTCTCATTACTTATACCTTCTCAATGGACAGAGCTAGGAAATACATAAGGGTGTAGGGTATATGTATACCCCACAAATACACATACACACATACCCTTTATGTGCACACACACACTCCTAATGGATAGTCAACTATTTTAAGTTGCACATGAACTTTATGGACATGCTGTATATAAACCATACATATTTCCAGGTTCATTCTAGTCTTTCTTGTATTTGTATTATATATATAACTCCCTTCTCCACATTGAAAAAGCTAGTTCTCATCATCCTCAATGTTTAATCATTTGCAAAATCACAAAATTCACAGAAAGTAATGAATTCAGAATTCGCTTTTTTTTTTTTTTTTTAGAGACATTGCCTTTGATAGAGTGCTGCGGCATCACAGCGTCATAGCTCATAGCAACCTCCAACTCCTGGGCTTAGGCAATTCTCTTGCCTCAGCCTCCTGAATAGCTGGGACTACAGGCGCCTGCCACAATGCCTGGCTATTTTTTTGTTGCAGTTTGGCCGGGGCCGGGTTCAAACCCGCCACCCTCAGTATATGGGGCCAGTGCCTCACCCGCTGAGCCACAGGCGATGCTCTCTCAGAATTCACTTTCACAATTGCTGGATCAGACTGCTGTAAAAAACAAAGTCTACAGTACGTTCTCAAATAATGTTTCACTATAATGCCAATGAGGAGATTATTAAAACATTATTTTCAAAAGAAGTTCAAAGCACAGTATATCTTTTCTTTACTTTTTTTTTTGATCAACCTGATTTAAATGTGCAATGAAAGTTTCAACATAGGTTCAAGTGTGCTACAATAAAAAAGGTCAAAAATCACTGACCTAGATTATACATATTGAGGAATCTACCTATATTTTCTTCTAGTACCTGTAGTTTCATTTCTTTACATTTTTCTGATTAACTTAGAATTTATTCTTCTGTGTGGTATGAGACATAAATTCTAATTTTACCATTTCTAAATGACTAGCTTGTTGTCCCAGTACCATTAGGGCAGTAAAATGACTCTGATAACATAATGGTAGATACATTTCCTTATAAATGTGCCTAAACCCCTAAAACATACAATACCAAAAGTGTACCCTAGTGTAAACTCTCGCTTTGGGCAAAAATGATGTTTAAATGTGGGTTCATCAATTATAACAAATGTACCACTCTGGTGGAGCATGCTGATAATGGAGGAGGCGATGCATCTGAATGGGCAGGAAGTATATGAGATATCTCTGTACCTTGTGCTCAATTTGCTGTGAACTAAAACTGCTCTAAAAATACAGTCTGTTTTTGTGTAAAAGGTATGCCAAAAAGTCACTTTTGCCCCAATGATTTTTGAAACGTCATGTTCATTATATACTAAATTTCCGTGAGTAAATTTATATATACAGGTATATAAATTGTATATACTATAGGTGTTCATATGTGTATATATAGGTAATATACGTACATTATATATAATACGTATATACATATATGTATTATATGATACATATGTCATATAATACATATACATATATATGATACTATATATGTAATATATCATATATACATACACACACACACAGAATTGATTTCTGGACTTTCAATTCTATTCTTCTGGTCTACAGCATTAACTTTGGAGTTATTAACACATGTTAAAATATCTGTAAGGACTATACCCCCTTATACTTTTCCACATAGGGTTTTTTTTCCAATTTTGTTATTAATTTTTAGTTTTATTCCTAGTTTTACTTCTCTTTACAAAGAAAGAAGTAATTTACAACAGTAAAGTAATCTACTTAATAAAACTTAGTGATCCTTTCTTTGTAACTTATGTCTTGTTTGGAAGGATTAGATTACAAAATATCTTTTGTTATGTATCTTATAAACAAAGGGTTCTCAACCTGTGTGTCACGACTCCTTTGGGGGTCAAACGACCCCTTCACAGGTATCACCTAAATACATCCTGTATATCAGATATTTACATTACAATTCATAACAGTAGCAAAATTACAGTTATAAAGTATCAACGAAAATAATTTTATGGTTGGGGGTCACCACAACATGAGGAAATGTATTAAAGGGTCAGGGCATTATGAAGGTTGAGAACCACTGTATAAACCATTTCCACATACACCAATTTCACAACACTTCCCTATAGGCATCTTACAACTCACACATCCTGAGATGTGTTTGTGGGTAGGGAGAGCAAGAACAATCCACTTAGTAATAGTCCCCAAAATACATGAAGGCTTGAATCCTCTCTTGTAGGTTAACTACCAAAAGACAAGACATCATCCCTGAATTCTGTAATACTCAGAACTGTAGTCCTATGACCAAACACCCTAAGGATGTATCAAGTAAGAAAGCTGGTGTGTGTGTTTATGTGTTTTTCCTACCATAAACAGACTCACTGTAAACACGTAGTCTTTTTTTTTTTTCTTTAAATACCTACTGGGCTCCTTATTCTATTTTTATTAACTCTGGACTTCCCTGCAAAGCGCTTTTGTTCTATTAATATTGCAAGTTTTCTGGCTCGGCGCCTGTAGCTCAGGGGCTAGGGCGCGGGCCACATATACCGGAGCTGGGGGGTTCAAATCCAGCCTGGGCCTGCCAAACAACAACGACAACTACAACCAAAATATAGCCGGGCGTTGTGGCGGGTGCCTATAGTCCCAGCTACTTGGGAGGCTGAGGCAAGAGAATAGCTTAAGCCCAAGAGTTGGAGGTTGCTGTGAGCTGTGATACTACAGCACTTTACGGAGGGTGATAAAGTGAGGCTCTGTCTCTAAAAAAAAAAAAAAAATGTGAGTTTTCTTTTAATTTCTTCGAATTACACATTAAAAGACTCCAACAACCGAACTAGAACCAGGTGAGTTAAAAGAACCAGCCAACTCCCTGTTGGCTCAGGGGAGTTAAAAGTAGAGCATCCAAATGCATTAAGTCGTCAGCCACATACACCTGAGCAGGCGGGTTCGAATCCAGCCCGGGCCTGCCAAACAACAATGATAGCTGCAACCAAAAAACGGCCGGGCATTGTGGTGGGCGCCTGTGGTCCCAGCTACTTGGGAGGCGGAGGCAGGAGACTCCCTTGAGCCCAGGAGTTGGAGCTAGCTGTGATGCTACAGCACTCTACCCAGGGCGACGGCTTGGGGCTCTGTCTCAAAAAAAAAAAAAATGCATTAAATCATAGTAGACTGACAGGTGTGGTCCGCTCCACTAGGGGAGTCCGCGAATCCTGCACTAAACTTTTGAAAACCAGGCAGAAAACCCAGAGGCAGGGCTAATGGGAGGGATGGAGGGGACACGCCTCAGTTGCCATAATGTCTTTAACAGAGTGGTCTCTGCAAGGCTACACTTCCTAGCGAGTAAAACGCTTAGGCAAAATGCCTCTCGCACTCAGCTCTCCACGGTCATCTTCCTCCCCAGAAACGTGCGTCTGTTTTCTCCGGAATTTTTAGTAGATGATCCAGTCGACATCCCCCATGCGCCCTCTCTTCCTGTCTCTTCCCCACACCTTGGAACTTAAGAAACCACTTCGGCAGGGAGGGGTCTCCCGCAGCTTCCTCCAGTTTGGCCTCCCGCTAGGGCCTCACCTGTGGGTAGAGGTGTTGCATGAACTGTTCCCGCGAAACGCCCTCCAGTCGGGGTACCAGGAGGCGCTGCCCCGCCATGCTTGCGCAAGCCCGCCCTCTTTCCGGGCCCCCAAGCTCCCGGCCCAGCACGTTCGTCAGCGTGCGATCCTCCCGGAAACACGACCGTGCGAGAAAAGGTCCGTGAGGCAGGAGGACTCGAGAGAGGTTGGTTCCCGGCGCGCGGCGGAGAGCCTAATGGCCTCTGCAGGGGCTGCGTGAAGAGCCAGGATGAGGCCGACTCACCAGAGGTGGCAGCAGCAGGCCAGCTTTACTCTCCAGACTTCCTCCACACCTCTAAGGTAGTTTCCCATCGACTTCCTTTCGATAGAGCACAGAGGGGTAAAAGGTTATGAAAATGGCGCTGGCCTCTCGTCTGCTGCCTAAGTTGCTTCTCTCTCCGTTGCTGCACGGAGGGGCCGCTTGGTCCTGTACTCCCAGCGAGGTGAGGCTGCCACTGACCAGGCTTTGCTACTTTTGCCGCCGCCGCCTCAGCTCGGGAGCGGCCCCCTTTCCCCGAAGCCCTTGGGCCACGGCGGCCTCTGCGCAGTCCGCCCGATGCCTCCAGCGGCCGGTGTTCAACCCTACGGGACTCCCCGCAGCCCTTGCTTCTTTCCCTGTGGGCCCCCAGCGCAGCTACAGCACGGAGGAGCAGCCCCAGCAGCGCCAGAAAACCAAGATGATCATTCTGGGATTCTCCAACCCCATCAACTGGGTTCGGACTCGAATTTACGCCTTCCTTATTTGGGCTTATTTCGACAAAGAGTTCAGCATCGCAGAGTTCTCTGAAGGGGCAAAGCAGGTTTGTTTATTTCCTTGGTTGACCTGAGAAGACGTTCAACTGTTACACGCAGAATTGTTTAGCGGTGAAATTTCTTCACCTAAATGATCAAACATGGGTGGTAGTGACTTAAAGTAAGCTTCTCGCTGTGTTCTGCAGAGTCACTGAGAAAGAAGGGTTTTATTTAGAGACAAGGATGAAGTCCCCCAATTACTTTTTTCACTCTCTGCAGGTTTTGAATTAGACAGAAATGGATTCAAAGCTTATTTCGGCCACTGAAAGCTATATGGCCTTATCTTTTATGAGCGTGATTTTCCAAATATGCAAAATGGGGAAGACAGTTCCTGGAACAAAGTAGGCATTCCATAAATGTTTGGTAAATAAATTAATGAGCGGGTAAGATTGAAGAATAAATAGGATAACATTTCCAAAGTGCCATGGTATCATCTCCTGCCAGCTATTTTACATTCTTCCTTTCAGCTCCAATACTCCTTAAGAAATAACCTGGAGATTTTTACCTTGTCAAAGAATTTGCTTTGACTATCTGGTGGCGTGCACAGCACCTGCACACTAAGAACACTTAGCCTTTGGTAAGTTATAGCTCTGACTCTATCAGTCACGTTTTTGTGTCTGAATGGCTGATGACACTTTGCCCTTATCCTTGCCACACAATGGGTCACTTTGGATCCTAAGATTATTTGCAGATTTTGTGTGTACAGGCCTTTTTCCCGTGGTAAAGGGCCAACTATATCTTTCTTTTGACCTTCTTAGTGTGTTATTTCCAAACATTGCAGAACTATTGATAAACAATAGTTTTAGTTTATTTTCCAGTTCCCCTACATATACCTTAAAATCGCACCATCAGTGTATCATTTTTTTCAGTATTTACTTACCAATACTGTAAAATTTTACTACTGTATTGCTACTACAACAATACTACTGAACTAGTATTGATATTTTTACTCTTTATTTAAGATTGTTCTCATAATTATTTGTAAATATGTGAATTGTAAGGTAAATGGGCTGGGGGCAGTGGCTCATGCCTGTAATCCTAGCACTGTGGGAGGTGGAGGTAGGTGGAGTGCTTGAGCTTGGGAGTTTGACACCAGCCGGAGCAAGAGCGAGATCCCGTCTCTACTCAAAATAGGAAAAGTAGCTGGGCATCATGGTGGGTGCCTGTAGTCCCAGCTGTTCTGGAGCTGAGGCAAGAGGATTGCCTGAGCTCAAGAGATTGAGGTTGTTGTGAGCTATGGTGATGCCATGGTACTCTACCCAGGGCGACAGAGTGAGACTATGTCAAAAAAATAAAAAAATTAAAAAGTTGTAAGTTAAATGTTTCAATTTTATGTAATCATTATTACTGTTAACTCCTGTTTCCTGCATCCTTGAGACAAATCTTGACTGTGCACGTATTTATAAGAAAATTAAAAATCAAGGGCCGGGCATGATGGCTCACACCTATAATTCCAGCACTTGAGAGGCCAAGATGAGTGGATTGCCTGAGCCCACTCATTCTAGACCTCATCTCTAAAAATAGCCTGGCATTGTGGCGGGCACCTGTAGTCCTAGCTACTTGGGAGGCTGAGGCAAGAGAATCGCATAAGCCCAGGAGTTTGAGGTTGCTGTGAGCTGTGACACCATGTCACTCTGCTGAGGATGACAAAATGAGACTGTTTCAAAAAGAAGAAATGAAAATTAAAAATCAAAGAGCAACTTAACTAACTCAGCATCATAAATAAGGGATAAGCCTCTGCTCACATCAGTTGTCAAAATCTTTTGTCCATGCAGAGGTAAATTGGTGTGATCCTACGATGCTCTACAATTCCTGCTGATGGCAGGAGCTTATCCACCTTATTAACACATATGTGACTGTACCAGCTTATTTATGGACAGCAAGGAAAGGTGATCATCTCCCCAAATGGACAGAAATCAGACTTCTCTCCCTGTTTACTCTCAACATAGGAACAGAGAGCACTTTTTGGTTTACTCTCGGATCCTAATAGGCCTCCAGTTGTTAGCTATTTTCGCCTTCTCTCTACTTTGTATTAAGCAGTATTTCCACCCCTTAATCAGCTAATCTGTATTTACTTTTGCTTTGCCTACATTAGTTTTTGTGCAGTTAACCACTCTGACTTCCAGAAAGAATCCCTGGAGGGAGGTGCCTGTGGCTCAAAGGAGTAGGGCGCTGGCCCCACCATAACGGAGGTGGTGGTTTCAAACCCAGCCCCGGCCAAAAACAGTAAAAAAAGAAGAGAAAAATCCTTAAGTCATTTGTGGCAAATATTTAATGATTCCCTTAAACCAGCGGTTACTGAACATACAATTGAGATCAAGCAAATTCTTTGATACCTAAGATTTGTGGGGCAAATCTTCTCCCCCCAAAACCTCCCTTCTAATTGTCCTGATGTAACTGTACCTTCCCTTGTGAGCGTAAACCTAGGGTTAGGAACAATTTGATACAAAAACATCAGCTAGTTTATCTAACTCTGTGGCTTCACTTCTTTCTCTGTAGGCTCATGTCCCAGCAATAAAATGTTATCTTAGGTTGTGAATATCAATTAGGTCATATCCATTAGGATTTTTATTTTTTAATCCTAGAACATGAAAACATAAAACATACCTTCTTTACAGGTGATGAAACCAAGCGCCAGAAAGATGAAATGGTTAGCTCAAGGATGCATAGCTAGTAAGTGACAAACTGCACTGGTCTTGGTCCTCCAGAGTTGCTGGGAGATTGGAGATGGTTAAATGCAAGTGAGGCAAGCCTTTTATTCACATGAGCCAGAGGAATAGGTGGCTTAATGCTATAGATAAGCCTTCAGACCCTGGCGTATTTTCTTTATTACTGCCATCAAACAATATATGACTTATCATATCTTGTACATTTTAGCCTATCCTATGGGAAAAAAAGGCTATCTTCTAGAAACGAGGTTGAACACATCTTATTCAAGGCCTTGCTGGGGCAGCCTCCTGATGGTTCGTTAATACCTTCTAGGATAATTTGCTTAGGTGTGATCTGTGGCCACACAAACTAGTCTGATGGTTGAATCTCAACATGATGGCTATAGTTTTTGTTTATTGTTCAAATTATAACCCATCTGCACATGAAGGCCTACCAAGCCATATAGTCTCCCTGAGCCCTAAATGCCTTTAAAGTGTTGCAAAGAGTCCTTGAATCCATTTGGGTGTGTACATTTTCTCAGAATTCAAGTTTATTACTATATTAGTTTCCTAGGGTTGCTATAACAACGTACCGACAGACTGGGAATGACCAAAACTTCAATATTAGGGTGCGGAAAGGTTGGGTTCTCCTGATGCCTATATCCTTGGCTTCCAGATGGCCATCATCTTACTGCATTCTTGTGTGGTTTTTCTTGTGCGTGGATGCCTCTGGCACCTCATGGTGTGTTCACATTTCCTTCTCTTATGAGAAAACCAGTCATACTAGATTGGGGCCCACTCTAATGACCTCATTTTAACTTAATCATCTCTAAAGGTCCTGTCTTCAAGGTACTGGATGTTAGAGCTTCACCATAATGTTTTTGGAGAAATGAGGGCATGATTCGGCCCATAACAATTGCGCAATATTCTCTGTCTGATGAGCCTGTGCATTCATTCCCCTTCTCCCAGTTCTTCAGATTTCAGCTTAGATGTTACTTTAGGAAGCCTTTTATCCTCCCAGATTAAATTAGGTGGCTTTTCTCTGTGCTCCCAGGGCTGGGCATGGTGCCTCACACCTATAATACTAGTACTTTGGGAGGCCAAAATAGGAAGATCGTGTGAGGATAGGAGTTTAAGACCAGCCTGGGCAGCATAGTGAGACCTTGTTTCTACAAAAAATAAATTAGATACACATTTTTAGTCCCAGTTACTAGGGAGGCTAAGGCCACTTGAACCCAGGAGTTTAGGGCTTCAGTGAGTTCGATTGTGCCGCTGCACTCCAGCTTGGGCAACATAGACCCTGTCTCCAAAAAAAGAAGTCACTTTGTTTTTTCCCTAGTCATAATTCTTGAATTTGTTAATTTGTCTATCTCCAAGTAGTCTGAAAACTTCTTGAAGACAGGATCTTAATTTACAGTTTGATTTCTCATTGCTAGGAATGTAGACATTTGGTGTTTCCTGCCCTTTGAAATAGGACTTCATGTTTCAATGTTGGGATCTAAGGAACCTGTGTTCTTCCAGAACCCCAAGTGTGGCCCCTCAACTGAATCTAAACTTTACAGAACAAATCCCTTTACTATACACATTGTCATACTAGGAAAAAAACCCAGTGTTTTCCTTGGGGCCACAGTATTTTACTAGGTTAAGAGACCTCTAAATTATGTATGGTTTACAAGGCTATAGGCCAAAAACTAGGTTAAATACAACTCAGTTGGCAGTTAATGTGTTAATTAAAGGAATTTGTTCTGTAAAATTTGGATTCAGTCAGAAAGCTACACTTAAGGATCCCCAAGGCCATAAGTTCCCCACCCATAAGCCATAATCTTTTCTCCTACTTTCCCCAAATTTGCCTTCCCTCTAATGAGGTTCAGTTTGAAATCCTGATCTCCATACTCCCAGTACAATGTAGACTGTGCTGTTTTCCATCTGGTATCTATGCTGATAAAGGTGGATCATAACAGTGGGATGGTTATTTACTTCCTTATTTTAAAAGGAAACGAGGATTTTTATTGAGGCATCTACTATGGACACTACCCACTATTATTTTCCAGGTCCTTAGGGTAAATGCATAATTAGCAGTCAACTCAATTACTGCTATGTGATAAGAAGAGGATGTAAGAAAAGTCAACCAACTTTGAAAGAGTCATTGCTGGTGTTGATATATTAGTGTTTGATATTGTTTATCACCTTTACCATGAAATAGTCTATTACACTTAGCCATTTCACTATGAGCATTGTATGGCATTTTGCATGGTATTTTGAAATAATAATTGCCACAATGTTTCCACTTTTTTTTAAAGGCTTTTGCTCATGTATCCAAGTTGCTGTCACAGTGTAAATTTGATTTATTGGAAGAACTTGTGGCCAAAGAGGTAAAGCATACTTTTAAGTTTCCTTTAAAAATAAATGTATTATTCCCTTGCAATAGAGTGATTAAATAAATATTTTCCTTATTTATACTTGAAAATAGTGTGTGTGCCAGCAGCCAAAGTAGAATCTATGTATCTGTCCTAATGGGTACTTTGGGCCATATAAAAGCATGGAGAATGATTCATACTATGTAAGGCCTAAGTAAGTAAATACGATGTCTTTCAGTTGCTATTATACAGAATAAAGGTATTTTCTAGGTGAATATTTCAGCATTTCAGCCATACTTTTGAAGAGATACTTGTCAGTCTTGCTTCTGAGGATGGGCAAATATGGTAGTTAAATTAAAAATAGATATAGGAAAGTGTATTACATGATAAATATCACTTCTTGAAAATTTCTGAAAACTGAATTGGGTGAACTAGTGGTTTGCTTTTTCCAAACTTAGGTGCTACATGTATTGAAAGAAAAGGTTACTTCACTCCCTGACAACCATAAAAACGCCCTTGCTGCTGACGTAGATGAAATTGTATATACATCAACAGGCGACATCTCCATTTACTATGATGAGAAAGGTAATGCCAGAGCACAGTCAAATTTAAATGATCCTGTTGTCCACATAAGCTAAGGTAGTGGATAATCACAGAATAGTGGGGTTTTGTCTGTATAGGTGGGTGTTTATAGAACTTCAAAGAAAGTGATGTACTTACTCTTTGAAGACCTAGCTATGAAAGAGTTAATAGATAGTAATAGTTCTTTATGCCTATCTAGAACTTTTTTGCTGCTACTATTTAATTCACAGGAGAGAATACCAGTCACTTATGTTGATGAAAATAGTCTGTTTAGGATGAGCTATTTCCATGTCTCAATTTGAAAATACTTATGTCTTAGATTTCCTAACTGGAGGGAAACAAATAAGCATTTTGAATTTCCAGCTGCACATTGTATGGAAAGAGTAAAAGAAAAAGTAGATAATGTCAGCTAAAGACTGATTTGAAAATGAGATTAATTCCAGGACTCCCAAATTAGATTTATTTGAGAATAGTGAAAAAACTTGGGGCAAAATTTAATGGTTATGTAGTTCTTCTCCTTGATCAATGCATACCTTTTCCATATAGCATTCCTGAAAATTCACTGATGATTTATTCCTTCTATATGTACACTCGGATCTCTATATCAGTAGGTTTTGCATTCCTGGATTCCACCAACATTGGATCAATAATATTTGGCAAAAAAAAAAAAAAAAAGGATAGTTGCGTCTATACTTAACATGTACAGATTTTTTTCTTTCACTATTCCTTAAGCAATGCAGCGTAAAGATTCATGTAGCATTTACATTGTATTGAGTATTATAAGTAATCTAAAGATGACTTCAAGTGTACTGGAAGGTGTGGTTATGTAAGTACTATACCATTGTGTATATGGGACTAGAGCCTCTGGATTTTGGTGCCTTCCGTGGATATTAAAAGACAGCTATATTGGCATATGCATAGGTATTATGTTGCCAGCCATATGGGAAATGTAGCCTACGCTTATACACTTTCCAAGGCATTTTTTAAAAATTTCAAAATATTAAGGGGTTGCAAATGTTTTGTTACACGTATACCCTGTATAAGGCTTAAGTCCAAGCTTTTAGTGTACCCATCATCAGAATCGTGTTCATTATACCCAGTAGGTAAGTTTTTACCCCTTGGTATCTAACCAGTACATTGGACCACACCCCTTCCCCCTTGCTGGTTTCTAATTTCTTTTATGTCTCTTTGTGCCCGTGTGTGCCATCATTCACCTCCCAATTATTAGAGAGTACATGTGATATACATTTTTCCATTCTTGAGATACTTCACCTAGGATAATGGTCTCTGGTTCCATCCAAGTTGCTGCAAGACTCTTAATGGTTAGAAAATTTTCCATGGAAATCTTAGTTTGAAACATTTGTAAAGGTATTTTTAGTGATAAATACTTTCTCTTTCCCCAGTATTTCAAATTGCACCTCAGCACTATGGTCACTAACTGATTTTTTTTTTTTTTTAGTTTTTGGCTGGGGCTGGGTTTGAACCTGCCACCTCTGGCACATGGGGCCAGCACCCTACTCCTTTGAGCCACAGGTGCAGCGCCACTAACTGATTTTTATACAGGAAGTTGTCGGAATCTCCAGGCACAGTGAAGTGAATTAGGGTAGAACAAAAGGCTATCTTCCTTTTGGCAGTTGGAGTTAAAGTCATTTTTTCTCCTCCTTCTTTAGGTTTGACAACAGATTCTCATAAAATTATTATAATTTTAGAAAATGCCACAAACTGGGCAGTGCCTGTGGCTCAGTGAGTAGGGCACTGGCCCCATATACCAAGGGTGGCGGATTAAAACCCGGCCCTAGCCAAACTGCAACAAAAAAAAAATTTAAAAAAGAGGGGGGCAGCACCTGTGGCTCAGTGAGTAGGACACCTGCCCATATACCAAGGGTGGCAGGTTCAAACCTGGCCCCAGCCAAACTACAACAAATAGCCAGGCGTTGTGGTAGGCGCCTATAGTCCCAGCTACTCAGGAGGCTGAGGCAAGAGAATCACCTAAGGCCAGGAGTTGGAGGTTGCTATGAGCTGTGTGATGCCACAGCTACAAAAAAAAAAGAAGATGCCACAAATTGAAAGTAATCCACAGAGTATACTTAGCAAAGTATGTGCTAGTAAAGAGTAGCATTGTTACTGAGATTCAGAGAAGAGGACAGCGTGCCACACACTCTAAGAGATTTTCTAAAAGTAAGAGAGTATCAATATCGGAGTCTTACATTGAACCAGCATAAGCACAAGTTTTAACCTGTAACCACGATGTAACTACTGCTAATTTCTGATTTTATTTTGGATATATGGAAGATGAATTATTGTTATGTGTCTTTGTATGTGTGTGTGTTTTTTCTCTAAGGAAGGAAGTTTGTTAATATCCTGATGTGCTTTTGGTATCTAACCAGTGCCAACATCCCCAATGAAACTTTGAGAGGAGCCAGTGTATTCCAGGTTAAGTTGGGAGATCAGAATGTGGAAACTAAACAACTTCTTAGTGCAAGTTATGAGTAAGTGTAATCACATTTCATTGTTTCCTTTCTTTAGGAAATGGAGGATAGTGTAAAGGTATGGAAACTAAAGGGATTTTAGGAAGAAAAGAATTGAAATTTGACAACTTATGTATGAAAAGTTCATAAAGACTAACAGGATATGAAACAGGAAGTAAGAAATTAGAAAAAAGATAATGTTGCTGAGTTTAATTAAGTGGTGTCTCAGCTATCTGTTGCAGAACAGCAAACCACTTCAAAACTCAGTGGCTTCAGGCAGCCATTTATGTTGCCTGCTCTTTGTCTGCTCAGGAGTTTTGGATGGGCTGAGTTGTGGGTTTTCTGTTTCACCTGGCATGCGCTGGAGTGGCAGAGCTGGAGGATTTGTTTTCATGGTGACTTCTTCACTCACTCGTGTGGTACCTTGCTGCTCCTTGGCTTTTCCACCATGTCTCACTCTCTGGGACCTCTCCTTGCGGCTTGGACTTCTAGTGGTTTCAGACAAGTCACATCTTTTACATGTGGTGGATTCTAAGAGGCAGAAAATGGAAGCTACTGGACCAGGAAAGAGCTATGCCCAGAACTACCGCCATAGGTTTATTAGTGACAACAGTCACAGGACCTGCACAGTTAAAGGGTGTGGAGTGACTCCACCAATTTATGAAGTAACGAATAGCAGGGCCCTTGTGAAAGAGCACATGGGACGGTGGTGCCCATCTTTGGAAAGTAAAATCTGCCATAATTGGCACATGGCCATTCATTCAGTAGACAGCTACTGATCAATGGTGTTCTGAGTACTCTGGTAGGGGATTAGATATAAAATTAAAGGGATTCTGACCTTAAGGACATACTGCACAGTTGGGAGTTAAATTACTTAAAAGGGGCATTATATTGCATTTTGTGTTTTTGTGCTAACAAAATTTAGAACAGTGAACTGGAGCAAGTCAGTAGAGACATAATTTAATATTTAAAAGAGAATACTGTTGTTATGTTGCTATGGTTATACAAAATTTTCTTTAAAATAATAAATTCCAAAAATGTCCTAAGAAAGAATATGTAATCTTGTTTCCCTAAGGTAAAAGAAAATTATATCCTCATCTTTTAACTCTACTTAAAAGAAATATGTTATTTTTTCAATTTTGCTTTCTTTGTAATTACCCAAAATACATATTGAAATACTTAATTTAAATCTACTAAATTGTTTTTTTAAGATATCATTTATAGGCTCGGTGCCTGTGGCTCAATCGGCTAAGGCGCCAGCCACGTACACCTAAGGTGACGGGTTCGAATCCCCAGCCGGGGCCCGCCAAACAACAATGATGGCTACAACCAAAAAATAGCCAGGCGTTGTGGCGGGCGCCTGTGGTCCCAGCTACTTGGGAGGCTGAGGTAGGAGACTCGCTTGAGCCCAGGAGTTGGAGGTTGCTATGAGCTGTGATGCCATGGCACTCTACCCAAGGGGATAGCTTGAGGCTCCATCTCAAAAATAAAAAAAAAAATAACGTATACTCTGAGATCTTGTGGGCACTATT
>CAUYQV010114273.1:0-24132 GCA_963574575.1 Galagoides demidoff | reverse complement strand
CTCTGCTTTTATAAGAAGTCTTCACAACTGCTCCCTACACCTGCAGTGATTGCATTATTATGTTCAAGGACAGTCACCCCATGTTCCTTCTGCAAACTGCGTGTGGTTATGTGACGCTGCCTCCCAGGACTCTGGAGTTTCCTCACACACATTTGTATCCGTATCTCTGGCAAGTGCCAACATGGCTCACTCTGAGTGCTGGGAAGTGGGGGGTTGGGGCTGATGTGCCCCTGCAGCCAATGGCACTGGCAGGCCCCCACCCCACCTGCTCCGCAGAAGCTCCTGCCCAGCTCTGTCCTGCTGCCCTGGGCCTCCTGTGTCCACACCACAGGTGGGGCCCCTGCTCTTGTCTGCTGGGTCCGCTTCCCTCCAACACTGTAACTGCTGCACCTGAATCTACTTGGAGCTGCTTCCACTCAAGACACACCTATGAGAAAGACGTGGCCTCACCAAGGTCCCAGGACCATGGGTATCACAGGGCAATGGGGACAGCATTCTCCCTAACTTGTCACTCCTCATTCACCAGCAGAACTGATTTCATTTCTCCAGAGAGCACAGATCTCTAGTGGAAAGGAGCTCTTTCAAGGCCAGCCAGCCCCACATCGTCCGGCTCTTACTTCCCAGGTTGCGTGGGAAACAGACCCAGCACTGAGTCAGCCCTTCTTCCTGGGTTTCCCATCCACACCACGCCACCCACAGCTGCCCCAGACTCCCTGTACTGTCCACCTCTCTCCTTAAAAGCCATACAAGTTATGTAAACATGAATGTAAATGTATATGAAGGTCATTGGTTTGCCTGAAGGGGCTGAATTCTCAATTTCCATGTGTTTATTTTGCTAAAAACAAGAAAGGAGAGGGGATAAAAAGAAACCTAAAAGCTACCTGCCCTTACACACTGTGTCTTTCTCTTGTTAGCTCAAGTGCAGGCAGCCAAGATAATTGGTGACCTTCACCTACTGAACATAGCAAGTCTGCATTGTCCTTAATTTGTCAACTAATTAAATTATCTTACATTCTTCTTTTGAAGATGATTTACTAATGAAGACAGTACTACCTTATTGGAGAGGAAGCCTTTCTTCCTAAGAGCTCTGCTAGCATCATGTGTTGAGCAAGTCCCTCTATTTCAGGGCAGAAGACAGCTCAGGGAAGTCACTCCAGATGCTACAGAACTGAGCAGTGGAGAAGATAAGTGGCTTCCTCCTTATTGGTACTTTGGCCTTGGATAATTGTAACTTGTTTATGATTTTGCTGAACCCTTAAAGACTCCCAGGATTAATTCCCCCCTAAGTTACAGCTCTTTCCAGTTAGGGACAGGTGCCTGCTCTGGGTTAACATGTGCTTTCCTAGGTTACAGCTCTTTCCAGTTATGGACAGGTGTCTGCTCTGTGCTTTCATGCTTCACAGGCACATTTGATTCTTTTTGTTTGTTGACACACAGTCTCACTTTGTCACCCTGGGTAGAGTGCCATGCATCATAGCTCACAGAAACCTCAAACTCTTGGGCTCAAGCAATCCTCCTGCCTCAGCCTCCTGAGTAACTGGGACTACAGGAACCCACCACGACACCTGGCTAGTTTATCTATTTTAAGTAAAGACAGGGTCTTGCTCCTGCTCAAGCTGGTCTTGAACTCATTGAGCTCAAGAAATCCACCCACTTCAGCCTCCCAGAGTGCTGGGATTATAGGCATGAGCCTTTTTTATCTTCTTCAATTGTACATCCCAGCTACCACACAGAAATTTTGATAAAATATTATTTCTTGAAATATGTGCACTTATACTCAGCCTACCAGTAATAATAGCAATGACTTACATTCCTATCTGGCCTGGAATTCTTTAATATACTTCATACTTATTAACTCGATGGATCATCAAACGCCCTGTAAGGTAAGTATTATTATTGTCCCCATTCTTCAGATGAAAATGTGAGACATGGAAAGGTTACTGAACATTCCAAGGGCACAACCACAGAGGCAGAGTGTGACCCAGGCAGGCCATCGTGTCCCACCCACCTCACTGGGCTATCGTCATTCATGTGAGTGGGCAATGGCATCTTCCTTTTACAATGTGCCTTGCAATTTGCATGATTTTGAGGATTCTGTTTTTTAAGAAGAAACAATATACTGTGAAAGATGTAAAACTCAATGTAGCAATACATTGCTCTTAGATTTAGTGCAATTAAGGGGTTTTTTGTTTGTTTTTTTCTTCTCAAATGTTTATATGGTGAATTCGTTAAATAATTTTGAAAAGAAAACTCCAAATATAATACAACAAAAGTCAGCAAAGGGTGTTTCTGAATGTGTGATTATAATCATCTCCAACTATTACAATGTGAAATGTCCCAAAGACATGAGTTCACCTCAAAGACCAAAGAACTTAAGAAATTCCACTGCAGGGCAGCACCTATGGCTCAAAGGAGTAAGGCGCCAGCCCCATATGCTGGAGCTGTAAGGTTCAAACCCAACCTGGGCCAAAAACTGAAAAAAAAAAAAAAAAAAAAGAAGGAAGGAAGAAATGAATTCCAGGGCAAGCTCCCGGTTACCTACTGTGCCCCCTGCAGGCTTCCCCAGTGCACAGGGTCCACATTGCAGGTAGGACTTTCACTACAGTCTGGTATTCTAGGGATCACTGGTTTTCTAACTATATTGTGGACTTCCTAGAGTACAGAATTGGTATTCTTTACTTCTTTGTAAAGAATTTGTATTCTTTGTATAGCACTGAAAATTAAAGTCTGTGGATTTGAACTCACTACCTGCCAGGCCTTGGTGTGCTTGGAGGTAGAAGCAGTGAGATTTCCACCATCTATCAGTATGGTTAAGTTGGCAGAACCAGATGTAAAATTACATTTTCACTTCAGCTTGAGACTTGTGTACGTGTCTCTACTTCCATGGCTCTGGGCACTCTTCTGACGTGAGTTGTTTTTTAAATTTCCCCAGATTTATTCAGGTCAAAAAGACACTCAGAAACTGAACCGGACATAGACCTCATAATTGACAGGGGCTGGTCTTGCTCCAAGCATTTGGCCTTTCTTTCTATATTATTCTTTTCTTAAAACAACCTAGGTTCTTCCTCTTGTCTCTAATCACGATCACGTTTCCCAGGTGCTATGATATGCTGTCCCAGTGAGGTCCTGAGGTTCTCATGGGAGGGGGACTGGTAGAGCGGACCCACCACGGAGGACACCATCTCAGATGCACCAATGTTGTGTCATTATTCCGCAATTCAACTTATCTGTTTCTTGGATTACAACAAGGTGGGTGTAGCAGGGAGCATTTCTGTTCCTTCCCCTGATTCCCTCTGTCATAAACACCACTGTGCCTCAGAAGGTTGGACCACCCTAAAACCTGTCCTCTCTCCAAGGTCATTGGACAAGGCACTGGCACCACTAGTCAGCCCTCCTCACCCTAGTAGCTCTAGCTGTTGACTAGGAACATACTCTAGGAACAGCCATTCAATTATACATGACTTCCTCCTTGTAGACTTTTATGAAGTTCATGGTTTCTCTTGCCTGTCACTCTATAGACCACATCTATAGTCTCATGTCAGGGAGTTAACAAAAACCTTTCAATTCTAGAAAGTTCTGTACGTGTAAATACATATCTTGTTAGCTTCCTTCAGCCACTTTGATGTCAACTTCAAAAGTTCAAGAATATATTAATTTTTAAAAAGTAAACAGTCTTGTTTATTTTTATTAAATCTCTGTTGGCTAAGGGTTTACTTAGTTTTCTTTGTTTTGTTTTTTTCTTTTTCTCTTGTTACTCCTACCATTAGAGGTCAAAATGAACGACTTCAACTAGAATCGTTCTCATCTTGGACTTTCCCTTTTTTTAAGCATTTAATTTTTCACTGAATTTTTAGTTCTCATACAAAACTAATAAGTGACACTTTTAGATGCCCTTTACCAGAATTTGTAGGGCCATTACCCAGATGTCCACATTGGTCTCTAGAGTTGATTCATAAAAGAACAACTGTACGCGGCACAGACACCTGGTGCCCCCAGCACTCAGGTCCAATGTTTCATAGCCTGCTCTTAACCCTGATCACATCTGCAGTAATGAAGACCCATCCTGGGAGGAATTAAAGAAGTGTTATTCAATTTCTTACCCAGGGTCAGAAAGTTCACGTCATTAAGGAAAATGAAGCACTAGAAAATATTGAATTAGGAAATATCTATCAAGCAAAGCTCAGATTACCTTCCCTCCATCCAATGTGTTGTGTCACCTGTCCAGCAGGCAGTAGCTCTTGGATGGAGCTGGCCATAAGACAGAGGTGAGACAAGGATCATGGATTATTTTCCCTCACCACTGTGTCTGTCACCAACAGAGTCAGGGTGGCTGACCCTACCTGTTGCTATGACAGCTGGAGACACATAATAAAAGACATACATCCACTCTAGACCATGCTAGAAGGAGCTGCTATCTATGATTGAAGACTTGGGAGGAACAGCTCAGCAGACTGGACTGTGATTGTTCTCAGGGATGCCCACTCATCCCTGCTTGATGGTATTTCAACAAAGGTCTCACAATTCCCAAGTGGCACAGGTGCATCTCCTGTGCAGCTGCCATCCTCCCAAGTCAGGCATTCAGCTCTAACCTTGCCAAGAAGTGCATCATCGTCATGAGGGTCCTTAGTGCTGCTCTTGTTGGGGGTTTAGAAGGAAACCAAATCAAGAGAAGACAAAAGGAAACTGTATTGTTCTTCATGGAGTTTCTGGGAGGGAACCCTTCCATAGGGTTCCAGGTCTAATTTAGACTATACTTTGTGACCCCAAACAGGTCAGGAGAGCCTCCTGACTGAGGAGATAAAAGCTCGGTTTTCATTCCTGATCAGATGACCATAGGCAGCTCTCACATTGAATTGACCTACTACAAATCCATTTTTTCATTTCACCTCTGGGTAATGCAAAGGTGCAGGGCTGGCAAGGAGAGGAGGAGAAGGGACAAAGATGGCAAGGGCTGTGGGGCAAGAGTGAGGACTCTGAAGGACTATGACAGTGAAGTCCTAGACAGTACTATGAAGGACTAGACAATCCCCAAATGGTCATGTCATGCTGCAGACTAGAACAAACCAGATGACATCTGGGAGCGTTCCATTCTGGAAATTCCTGGACATCTACTTCACGCCATTGGCTCTCACTACCCGATCCCTGTGCACCCCCTCCTCTACCTACCAGCATCAGCTCCCTCTTTCTTGTTGCCCTGCCTTCCCACTGGGCCAACGCCCAGAAGGGGACATGTCAACATCAAACACTCTTAAATTCTATGAAAGATAAACCACAATTTTAAAAGAAAGAGAAAGGAAAGAAGAAGGAAAGAGGAAGGAAGGAAAAGCACTTTCAGATTTTAGTTTCCTATCTCCTGTAAAAAAATAATTTCTGAAAAATAAAACTA
Source organism: Galagoides demidoff (assembly GCA_963574575.1). Classification (NCBI taxonomy): domain Eukaryota; kingdom Metazoa; phylum Chordata; class Mammalia; order Primates; family Galagidae; genus Galagoides; species Galagoides demidoff. The sequence goes on along the minus strand of CAUYQV010114273.1, from coordinate 18,746 downwards.
GTTCAGTTATTATTTTAAACTATTTCCTCTTACATTAAACATTTACGGTGATATGATGAATGGACTCATTTTTGTATAAGTTACTGAAAAAGACACTTAAAATAGAAAATTATATTATTGTATTTCCAATAGGTCCAGACAGAATTTTGTAGTCAAATTTTATTTTATTCATAAATAAAAGCATATTCTAAGAAAAGGACAGTCATTTAGGACCATGTTGTGAGACCATACAAATTGCAGAATATAGATCAGTAGAATTACAAAGGAAAGTTCAAAAAAAACATGTTGCCAAACAAACAAGTTGCATAATATCAAGATACACATCTTCATCCAGCTCACTTCTAAACTGACAGAAAAATATGAGTTATTATTAAAATTATTTAAAATTTCAATATTTCATTATTGGGAATTAAATACAATAATCACTATATCATGCTTCATTAGTTCGTATAGCTTTGAGTTTGGGAATTTCTTTTTTCTTCTCTCTCTTTTTTTTTTTTTTGGCTTCCTCTTTAAGAGGGAATTTTTGTATTTTGGGCCAATTTAAAGTTATATGTGTACAATCACACACATTTTTAATGATGTTGTGAATATTGAAATATGGATTTTACTCAATTGAGTGGATTTCCTGGGTCAGGCATCTTCTCACTGTGTTCTGATGATTGATACCAGCTTTCATTCAAGAAAAACAAGTTTTATGTAAAGAAGAATGGAATGCAGTATGCTGGAGAGAGCATGAGTATAATACAAAATGCATCTTTCTAAGCCAGAATTTGATGCCAATGCTTTCTAAATGAAAAACCTGGCCTCAGGGGACCATTCCTATTGCCCATTTCCTATTGCCATGGAAAAGTTTCTAAAAGTTTCCAATATCCCAGAATCATCATGAACCTGGGTGGTCCCATTCAGTTGGCCCATTCCAAGGGACTTAGGATCTGAGGGTCACACAGAGCACTTTCAGGCTTTACCCACCAGGTCACGTGCTGTCTTGTTCTGATGAATGCTCTTCTTAAACATGGACATGGATCTCAAAATAGTGTAGAGCCTTAGCTTATCTGGGGAGGCAGGAGACTATGAGGCTATGCCATTAATTGTTTCCTTAATCCTAATGTGAAAGTTCTCCTACAGTGGAATAAGACAAACAACAAATATGAGTATAAAAAATATAATACAACTTAAGTACAGGATTAGGATTCTCTTACTTTTGCCCCCAAAGTATTGACAGGTAGAGATGGAGGGGGTACAAAAATAAGAGTTGCTGCACTGCTATCCCTGCTTAGAATCACTCTTCATGAATTTGTTTTTTTGAGACAGAGTCTCACTTTGTATCCCATGGTGGAATGCAGCTTCATAGCTCAGAGCAACCTCAAACTCTTGGGCTTAAGTGATGCTCCTATCTCAGTCTCTTGGGTAAATGGGACTACAGGCATCCACCACAATGCCGGGCTATTTTTAAGAGACAGGTCTTGCTCTAGCTCAGGCAATCTACCTGCCTCAGCATCTCAGAGTGCTAGGATCACAGGTGCAAGCCACCATGCCTGAATTAGAATTTGTTTTTCTAAGATGAACAGGTTTGGGGTCAGGAATTAGCAATGCACTAATATCAGTAAACACAGCATTTTCATTTCTGTAATAATACCTAATTTATTCTATGTGAGTCATTCTGAAAATTTTGAGATACACAAAAATCAAGAAACAAAAAATCCACACAGACAAAAACAAATGAAGCCTTCTCAGCAACATCAATAAGACATGCAAGATAAAATTTGCACAGGTGAGTCAGAAGTCTGTCTCCAAACTTTTGTAGTGACCTGCATACAAATTGTTTTGCTTTCTTTCTAGTTGAAGCTGGGAGCAAATGTGAGTTGGTTTGCACTGATTGGCTGGGTAACCCCTGCTGGCCTGTTCTCTGAGTTCCACAATTGATCTAATACCACAGATAATGAGCTCTCTGCCTGGGTTGCCACAACTGATGTCTTAAACTGATTTCTGAAAACAATGTGTCTGTCAGGTGTCATTAAGCAACGATCTAAAGTATAGACCTAGACAGCTCTCAGGGAGCATTTAAGACCAGCAAATTGATGGACAGAAAAGATAGAAGTGGCAACAATTGAAAATTTGTATTTCTCATGTCTAACAACAAGGCTTTGAATAACTGTAAAAATTACAAATATTTTAAGAACAGGTGTTGTTTTCAAATAACCCAATGAGAAAAAAGTAGCATTCCAACAGGATAACCAAAATTCTATTTTCTCATTCAAATGAAGGGGGAAGCAATGTTATCTCATTCAATAAAAGCGTCATTGGGATTAAAATGGACTGAATTTTTTGATTTCCATTTTTATCACTTGATTAACCAAACTATTATTCAGCATTAAGTTGTTTAGTTCCCATGACTTGTGTGAGGATGCGTGTTTCTAATGAAGTTAATTACATTATACACACACACACACACACACACATATTTATATATACTTCTTGAGACAAGTTTGGTGGTCTAAGATGTGATCAATCTCACAGAATGTTGCATGTACTGATGAGAAGAATATATACTCAGTCATTTGGGGGGTAGAATGTTCCATAAATGTCTGTTAGAGCCATTTGTTCTAGAGTTCCGTTGACGTCCATTGTTTCTTTGTTTATTTTCTTCTTTTTTTTTTTTTTTGCAGTTTCTGGTCGGGGCTGGGTTTGAACCCGCCACCTCCCAGCTCCGGCATATGGGGCTGGCGCCTCACTCCTTTGAGCCCTCTTTGTTTATTTTCTGTTCGGAGGATTTGTGCAGTTCTGTCAATGGGGTGTTAAAGCCTCCAGCAATTAGTGTTCCTATTTATCATTTTGTTTAGTTACAGTGAAGTTTCACTTCTGTAATAATAAGAATCTGGGGGAATAAATGTTTATGATTGTTAAGTCTTGTTGGATTATCCCCTTCACCATTATATAGTGACCGTCTTCGTCTTTACTTTGATTGAGTTAAAGTCTATGTAGTCTGGTATGATTTCTTTTAGTTTCAATTTGTATAGAATATTGTTTTCCAGCATTTTACCTTGAGTCTAAATGACTTCTGTAGATAAGATGTGTTTCCAGGAGACAGCAGATATTTGCTTTGTGTTTTCTTACCCATTCAGCTAAACTATGTCTCTTTGGTGGGGAATCAAATCATTCACATTTATTGAAAGTATAGATGTATGATGGATTTTTGGTCATCCATTGGTTCATTCTGTAGACCCTTATTGCTTTGTTTTCTCTCTAGAACCCTTGTAGTATCTGGGCTCAGAACTAGCTTTTGGGTGATTTTACATTGGTTAATACAAAGAAGAAACTCTTATACATTGTTCGCGGGACTGCAACTAGTTCAACCTCTATGAAAAATTGTGCAGGGAGGCCTTAAAGAATTTAAAATACACCTAGCATTTAATCCAGCAATCTCACTGCTGGGTACATAGCTAAAGGAAAAATAGTCCTTTTGTGAACAGGACATTTGCACTCAAATGTTTACAGTAGCACAATTCACAATCACAAAGACATGGAAACAATCCAAGTGCCCACCAATGCATGAATGAAGAAAATGTGATACATGGAGCAATACTCAGACTTAAGGAAAAACTTAAGTATCTTTTGTGACAACTTGGATGAACTGGAGATCATTCTTCTAAGTGAAAGATCACAAGAATGGAGAAAAAAACACATGTACTGAATTACCAGGGTGGAACTGATTGATCAACACTTAAGTGCATATATGGAAGAATATCTCAAAGAAAATCAAACGAAGAGATGGGGGAAGAGGGATAGGGAAATTCACACTGGGTGGGGGGCACACTTATAACCTGGACTCAATTTGTGCAAAACACAGAGTATATAAATAAAATATGTATATCCCCATTTAAAAAAATTAAAATTTAAAAAGCAGACTGAATTTTTCAAATGTAATTTTTAAGTGAAGTGAGAAGGTCTTTAGTGTACTTTCTTTCAAACTGCCCAAATTCAATTCTCATGTTGATTAACATTCATGGTATAGGGAGAAAGCAGCCAACTTTGGATGGAAAAACATTGTTAACTTTCTCAGGCAATGCCAAGGTAACACCTGTAAATTTGCAAAGCAGTTTAGAATTGACTTTAAAAAATCAGATAATCTTCTAGATGGTTCTGATTTGGCCCCTCACCATATCGGTGACAGCTGTCACCTGCCTGTGTCTGATTTCCCAGTATCAGTAAGAAATCCTGACTGCTATATGCATCACATTGACAGTCCTGCTACAGAACAAACACCACAGTTGCTTTGGGAGTTGTTTGTTTATTCATTTGTTTGTTTTGGGAACATGTAAAATTAAAGTGGTGTCAGATTCTGGAAAGCCAAGACTGGATTACCCTAAATTTTTTTTTTCATGAATGAAATCACTTCAACAAAATACATATATTTTCATTAAATTCTTAAAAAGTTCTCATCTAAAAATACACATTTGCCAATCTCCATGCTGTGTTTTATGAGCCACATTCATTTATTTATTCTCTCATTCTCATTTATTAGTTGGAATGTTTGGTAAAGGGAAATTAAAATTACATTACTCTCTCTGTGGCTCCCGAGTCCTGTAGAAAGACCCTTATTATCAATAGATTCCTTGCTTTCTGTTTTGTCAAGAGGTTCCAAAGTCATTTTGGATGTTTCCAACAACAGGTGAGGAATTAACCATTTCTTTAAGAAGCCTTGTTTTTATTTTTTAGTGTTTTTGTTATTTTTTTTATCTTTTGCTATGGTTATTATTTAGTGAGAGATGACATTTCAACACTACAATCGGAATGCTAAAATTATCAATTGCATTTGAGTTAGTCATTACTTCTAGGCATTTCCAGTCAGGATTTAAATAATACCTTCATTTCATCTCAACAAGTTGTCACATTCAAATTCATATCTGCCTGTCAAGTTTTCTGGACATAAAATTCTGAGCTCACAATTTCTTTCTTTCCTTGTTTACCTTTGCTTAAAATTTACCTTTTCTTGAGATTGATTAATATTTTAATAAAGTTAAATTACATAAATGATTTGCCATCATTACCATTTTTAAATGTATCATTCAGTGGTAATACATTTATGTTCTTTTATATTTTTTTCCCTTTCATCCACTTCCTTCCCTTTCCCAACTTCTGGTAATGACCAGTCTACTCTCTGCCTTCGTGAGATTCATGTTTTTATCTCTCACATATGAGTGGAAACACAGGATTTGTATTTTTTGTGTGCTTGGCTTATTTCACTTAACGTAAGTTTTGACTAGTCCTCCAGTTCCATCCAAGTTGTTGCAAATGACAGGATTTCATTCTTTTTTATTGCTTAATAAAACATTTCATTGTGTGCATGTGCCACATTTTTTTTTAATCCATTCATTCATTGGTAGGTACACAGGTTGATTCCATATTTTGGCTATTGTGAATATTACTATGATAAACGTGAAAGTACAGATATGTCTTTGATATATTTACTTCTTTTCTCTTGGATATATGCCCAGTAGTGGAATTGCTGAGTCATATAATAGTTCCATTTTATAATTATTTGAGGAAGTTCCATACTCTTCTCCATAGCGGCTGTGTTAATTTACATTCCCACCAACAGCATCCAAGAGTTCACCTTTCTCAACATCTTCACCAGCATCCGTTATCCTCTGTCTTATCTGATTCAAGTCATTTTAACTAAGCTGAACTGACATCATATTCTGGTTTTGATTTGCATTTCTCTGATGACTAGATAATTTGGGCAATTTTTCATTTAACTATTTGCCATTCATACATCTTCTTTTCGTATCTGTTCAAATCTTTTGTCAGTTTTTAAATAAGATTATTTGGGAATTTTGCTATTGACTTGTTTAAGCTCCTTACATAGTCTGGTTATTAATCTCTTAATAACAGTTAATTATTGTTAATTAATCTCTTAATAACAATTAATTATGTTTTAATTAACAGTTAACTTAATGGTCAAGTTGCAAATATTTTCTACTATTCAATGAATTGTCTGTATACTCTGTTGATTGTATCCTTTGCTTAATTGAAACTTTTTAGCTTAATATAATCCCAATTATCTATTTTTCTGTTAGTTGCCTGTGCTACTGAGGTCTCACACAAAAAGTCCTTTGCCAGAACAGTGACATAAAGCATTACTTCACTCTTTTCTTCCAGAAGTTCTATAGTTTTTGAGTCTTAGATACCAGTCTTAACCATTTTTATTTGATTTTTGTGTATGGTAAGATATTGGAGTCTAGTTTCATTCTTCTGCATGTAGTTGACCATTTTCCTGGTGCCATTTATTGAAACAACTGTTCTTTCCCCACTGTGTGCTTTGGTACCTTTGTGTGACTGGAAAGATCACCTATATGGTCTGTCTAACAAGGGTACAAGTGAACTTTTCTAGAACTAGAGTATAAATGTTTTAACACAATAACTACGTAAATGACACAAAGTCTATGTTAACCAGTTTGATGAAATATTTCAAATTGTATATGAAAACACTATGCTGTACCCCATGTTTGCATTAATGTATACAGCTATCATTTAATAAAAATAAATAAATAAAAAGTTCTCACTAAATACATATTAGTTTGGAAAATTAATGCTCTTCCAATTTCTATTATTGGAAGCACTGTATGTGTGAATTATGTTAGACTCAGCACTCATCTTATCTTGCCTTCATATTACAGGTAGATATTCTTCATAAATGCTTCCAGCTAACTTCAGAAGTATCTTTTTCATTTTCCAGGGGGAAAATGCTTGGTTTATCACCTGTACTTCTACTAAGTATTTTCTAAAAGTGAAAAAATCACTCAAACCTTTTTCCTTCTTGTTTTCATGATATTTTTGGGAAAGTGTGTAGCAAAACAGTACCTTCAGAGTTTATTGTTTACGCTCTTACTGCCTAAGAAGCAACTTCTATGTATAAAACAAAATCAGAGGAAGGCTTCCCTAAGAACAACAGTTGATTCAGGGGCCTATACCTATAATTCAATAGCTCCTCAAGGCTTACATTATAATGTAGTGGACACAACTCAGATAAAAAAGTAAGGGATTCAGGGGCTGAGAGCAAACAACCCTAAAAAGTAAAATATGGAGCCAAAAAATAGAAGATAGAACAAGTGTCAGCTTTTAAGATTTGAAAAGTTTGAAAAAAAGGATTGGCTCTCAGGAATATTCCACAGGGGGATGGATAATTTCAAAGTATTCCAAACTATTGCTTTTATTTAAGTCTAAAATGTGGTAGTGATAGTATCTTATTTATTACTTACCTGCTTTAGAGTTTTTCTGCCACTCAGTCTACCAGTACTCATATATGTTTAGATCAATGTACTGAAAATTCCTGACTTCTCTGAATACATGAAGGACTGGAGCAGTCTGGTAATTTTTATTCTAAGTCTTCAAGTCCTAATAAACTATGACCCGTAACATCAGAGAACTCTCCTCACTGGTCCTTCTGCCACCAGGGCTTCGCCCCTGAGATCTCGCCTCCTCGCTCCCACCACTTCCTCCCCAGACCTGGGCTCACAGTTTTCTGATTAAATTTCTCCAGCAGTTCCCCGCTGCCTTCCGGTCTGGTCCTGAGAGATACTCTACTCTCATCTTCTGCTGGTCCTCACACAACTGACCCTGGCCTGTGAAGGTAAACAGGAAGCCAGGCAATATCTCTCTTCCTTTCAATTATTAATTTTTCAAAAGACATTGCCAAGACAGCAAATTAAACTTTATAGGCCAGACTCTGCCTTGGAACTATTTTCTCTGTCTTAGTTATTCACTATCATTTTAGAAATTTTACCTTCATATAAACCCACCACTTGGGATCTTTAAGTCGAAGTAGCAAAATTTCCTAAATTGGATATTTCTGAAACATGGAATATCCAAATATATCCTAAATCCAATGTGAATATCCAGCATTGATCTCTTTTTGTGGAAATGCAAAGAAAATGAAAACACACCTCTTAACAGTTGAGATTATAGGAGGGAACAAAACCCTCATCATCCTTCAGGGTGATAGACTATTGGTTCACATTGTCAGAGGTGAAACTGCTCTATGACTTCACTGGTAATAAAAGAGTTAAGCGTCAAGTGTTGGGACCAAGGAGTTTCCCAAAAACACCTTTTCCATATCCCTGGGCTGATGATTATCAGATTGTTGGTGAAATGGAATAACAAAATAACTATTTCAGTATTCAAATCTTTGCGTTGATTTCTCTTTGACAAAGGAATATTAACCACTTCCCTATGTAAAGGGTATCTTGAAGCTCTGAGGTATACTTTAAAATAGTATAACACCAAGTTCACCATATACATGTAGTGCCACAGTGGATTTTAAAAGAACATAAGATAGATGAAACATGATCCGATGAATCTCATCTAATGAATACTTACAAAGCTTCAGGACAATCACTTGACATAATGTGAAGCTTTTATTTCTGTGATTCTAAAAATAAACTGTAGAAACTTATCACATAGGTTTAATTTCATCAGTTCCCATTAAGTATGACTTCTGACTGAAACTGAAGAATTCACTGTATTCAAAATAACAGAATATCTAGAAGTATCTTGAAGTTCCGTTTTCAATTTTTATGTTTCTCAAAATGCAGACATTTGAGAACCTTGACAACCGAGACTGTGTCCTTTGAGGCCCATGTGGATGAATCAACAGTGGGAAAAAAGCTTACAACAAAATGAGATCTTTTTTCTTTACAAAGTGAAAACTTTTTTCTTTAGAAGACTTGCTGAAGTTTGCAGGGAAATGTGAGTTTTGGAGCGAGGGAGGATCCAGACCAAGATGAGCCAACTCCCCCCCAACATGCAGCCACCCAAGCTCTCAAACACCATCAAGTCTCCCGCCTCCCCTTTAGATAGCCTGTCCTTCCTGTCCCCAAGAGCGGTGTGCACCAGCCCACGGGGTCTCAGCTCCATGCCCTGCTTGGCCCCTGGAGGGCCAAGAGAAGGACACCTTCTCTGGGGTTTGGAGACCATATTTAGAGAAACTACTTTTTCATTCACGGAGAATCTCCATTTGTTTGGACAAAAAACTCAGTAACATTGTTTAGGTGTCAGTAAGATCAGACCTAAATGAATATTTATTATCTCTATGAATGTTCAGACATGAAGACTACTATAAACAACTGTATGTTAAAACAGGTTTTTTAAGCCTGCACTAGTATTTTATTTATTTGTTTGTTTTTTTCTTTTTGAGACAGAGTCTCACTCTGTGGCCCCAGACTAGAGGGCCATGACATCACAGCTCATATCAACTTCAAAGTCTTGGACTCAAGAGATCCTCCTGCCTTAGCCTCCCCAGTAGCTGTGTATATAGACACCCCACAACTACCAGCTAGTTTTTTTCCTATTTTAGTAGAGTCGAGATCTTACTCTTGCTCAGGTTGTCTTGAACTCCTGAGCTCAAGTAGTCCTCACACTTTGGCCTCCCAGCCTGTTCCGATTTCAGGCGTGAGCCACCCTGCTCTGCCTGCGTTAGTATTTTAAAGTCTGTTAGGGTGAACTTGAAGCTTCATCTGTGTGAGGATGAGATTTTTGTTCCTGTTCATATTTTCCATGAGGCAGCTTCTGCAGTTCACCTGCCCTTTCTTTTAACATTTGTAGGCTTGATTTTTTCTTGGTTTTCTTTTACACTTTAACTCAATTAAATTACTTCAGGAGGTTATGTGGGGGTGTAGGAAGAGAGAGTTCATTTTGTGATTGAAGGAATTCCACTTAGAACTCTATAAAGTTTCCCCCATCTCACATCCAGCTCCCAGGACAGAAGTCACAGTACCTGGAATTGTTGCCCCTATGTGGGAATCCAAAGACAGCAACAAGATCTGTAAATAGGTAACTGCTATGTGAGCAAGAATCCTACCTTTGTACAAGTTATGAACTTAACAAACCAGGTTCCAGGATAAATATGATGATACTAAACACACTTCCTGACAAGAAGCAGGATAAATCCCCATATGCAAGCTTGATGGAATACGTGTGGGCTGTTCACTTTGTCAGTGTCTACGTGGGATACCTTAGGTTTCTTGTTGCTCAATTTAAAGCTTATTCTTCTAGGCTTAAATTGATCAATTAATTACATGTCATTCAATGGCTTTCACAATATTATTATTTGTGCTGCTAGTCATAAAGTGACTAGCATTTCTGAAGCTATTTTTTGTATAAATCTGAGGTGATATATTAAGGACTGATATACTCTTTAAACAAGCTCTCTCAGTGCATGCAGTAGGCAGCCCATACATGCGCATAAAATGAAGAGGCCTGTAGCCAAGTAGGCACGGGGGTATGAGCACAGTGTCTGCTTTGCAAGTGATCAACAGCCATATCCGATTCCTGGGTGAATAGTCAATGGACTAAATATAGATCAGGAGATATAAGGAAAAGTCTCTACGTGAGTCCCAGTGTCCGTCCTGGAGAAGCCCAGGACAAAGGTTGAGCCAGTAATTAAAGTTAAAAGTAGAACACTGAATAGCTACCAGGCTCTGGGCCCAGGCTTCCTCTATCTGCAGAAAAGGGTAGAAAGGACAGGAAATCTCAACCCGCAGTATTCATAGGGACACGTGCTGTCCAGGAGAGCCATGGACTGGCCAGGGGCAGAGAAACTAGAGAGAGCCAGGGACAAAGGCAAGACCCAGAGTCCACCTGGGGAGTCCCGGGCAAAACACAAATGCTGATCCTGCAATTCACATGTCCTGTGTGACAAAGAGGATGTGTGGCCTCTAAGGATCTACAGAGGATTGTGAGCGAATGGAGCCTTATCTGGTCTCTGAACCTTGACTGGAAAAGCCCAAAGGAGTCGTGTGCTCTGGCTCCTTTACCATGGCCACCTCTCCTGGGCCTCATATTCGGTCATGGGCTAATGATTCTCACACTGTTTACCATTGAGAATACCTTTGGTAATTTGGACCTTGTAGATACTATGTCTTAAAATCTTCAGCTACATCTGATTTTCCTTTATTATCAATATTCTTTTTTATTTATTTAACTCATTTTTAATTGACCAATAAAAGTTATGCATATTCATCATGTACAACATGTTACTTTGAAATGTGTATCCATTGTGGAATGGCGAAATTGAGCTAATTAACATATGCAGAACCCCACATATTTACCTTTGTGTGTGTGTGGTGAGAACACTTAAAATCTGCTCTTAAAAATTTTCAAGAATGTGGCTTGGTGCCTGTAGCTCAATGAGTGGGGCACTGGCCACATACACGGAGGCTGGCAGGTTGAAGCCTGGCCAGGACCAGCTAAACAACTGCAACCAAAAAAATAGCAGGGCATTGTGGTGGGCACCTGTAGTCCCAGCTACTCAGGAGGCTGAAGCAAGAGAATCACTTAAACCCAAGAGTTTGAGATTGCTGTGAGCTGTGATGTCACTGCACTCTACAGAAAGTGTCATAGTGAGACTCTGTGTCAAAAAAAAAGTTCAAGAATACAATACATTGTTGTTTACTATAGTTACCATGGTGTACAATAGATAACTTGAACTTAATCTCTCTTATCTAACTGAAATTTTGTGTCCTTTGACCAACATCTCTCCAGTCCCACTCTATCTCTAAATTTATTATTATTAAACAATGATTTGTTTCTCTATCTTTTTAAAAAAATTTACCAGAGACACATAGAGGTGCCAATCAGGGCTTCTGATAAGAATATTGATAAAATTTCTACCAAAAGCATACAAAAGAAATAATCTTGTTTCATTTATCTACACAGATTTGTTCTAGTTAAGTATGGTCTAGTTAAGTATTTCTTTTTAAATTTCTTACATTATTCATGGACCACCACCCCCACTTACCAACCACTTACCAACATCCCAGTTCTTACCAATACTATCACCTTCGCAGACAGCAAAGCCTCAGGAGTCCCAGTGTTGGAAATTATTGGGCTAAATAGCTATAAATTTGCTTAGGTCTGAAAAATAGAGTAGTTTAGCTGTAGTGAATGCCACTGTGAGTCATCATTTTCCTGTGTTGATCTAGGGATAAAATTTTCAAGGTAGTGGTTTTGCATTTAGTGTGAAGATTGGTCACCTCAATTGGCATCTTTGTGCACAGTTGCATTGAGTCCAAGGATGACAGCACAAATCACAGGCAGTGTCCAAGAGCCCACACAGACCAACTGCTCCCCTGCTTCTTCCTACTCAGGGAGAGCCCTCTGGCTTTATCCCTGCCACCCTGAGGCCATGTCCTGAGATTCTTGGGAGGGAAAGCAAGTAGAATCAGATCTTTGTGGGGCAGCTATTCAGGGCAAGCCAGCAGAAGAGCTTGAGTTGTGAAGCCAGATTTCTTGGTGTGAGGCCGGTCCCTGACTGTCACCCTACCAGAATGACCCCAGACATTGAACGAAACAATTAACATCAGCCAAAGGGGAGTAATAAGGGTCTCAGCCCCACCTCCTGCCTGCAGACATCTGAAATTGACCATTCAACACAGCAAGGAGATCAGCTCTCAGTTTGCTCCATTTGGTGTCTAGAAACATTAAATCACTTGTCAACATGCTCTGTCTCTCTTTCCTTTAACTTTAGTTCCTCCTGGCCCTATTTTGGGAAATTCGGAGTCTTCTGTAGACTTCTATGTACTTATCTTAACCCACGGTCATAGGGAACCATAGCAAAAGATAGGGGGGATGTTATTTGGGACAGTGCTGGTATTGACAGGAAAAAGGGAAGCAGCCATTTTACTTGGCAGGTTGAAGTTTGAAAAGTAGTGAGTCTCAAGCCATAATAAAGAATGTTCTTTTGCTATTTTTTTCCTCGCTCTCCCAGAGCATACTGCTAATGTTTTCCATGCCTGGTCTATTTTGAGCTTGATTGTATTTCAGTATTTGTGTGACAATGTCAGAGTCACAGCCTATTATTTCACATTCTGCTAGTGACACCAGATCTATTTTTCATTCGGGTGCTAGAAAAAGCTGTCACCATACTTCCGTTGTTGGAGCGATGGACAGAAAGCTATCCCATCCCTTGATGCAGTTTAAACAAAACATCTTGTAACTCTCTCCTAATCACTCCTCGGCTGTGCACAGATCTTTCCAAATTGAAAATATACTGAGGACAGGTCCCTGAAGACTCCCTCTCGCAGAGGCTCTGTCACAGATAGGTGGATGGTTGAAAAGTGCCTTGGATTGGAAATTTATTTATTTATTCCTAGGGCTTTAAAAATTAAGGAATACTTTCATTAAATTTATAAAATATTTTGAACATATCTTTGCTATTCCTGACAGTTGCAATTTGGGCCGTGGAGGAACCATGGCAGGTAATTGCCTCATCCCCAAATATATGAGAGGCATCTCTTTACAATTTCTGGGGAGGGAAGTTGTGAATGCTTTAATGCACTCACATTAAACATACATACATCCCAGTTTGCCTGGGAGAGACCTGCTTATGCTTCTTGACCCATCTTCATTCCCTGGCAGTTAGAGACACCCTACCTCTGAGGCCCTTAGTTATAAACTTCGACCCTGAGGGAGACCCACAATTGATTGAACCCAGACATTTAATAATAAAGTGAGATCTTTATTGGGAAGAAGGTGTGGGTCTTTTCTTGTGACATGTACCCACTAAGATATCAAGTTGTTTTCTCTCTTTTCCTTCCAAAAAGCTGCTGTGGGATGAGCAAGAATACTTCAACCTTGCCTAGCTCCAAGGTTAAAGATAATACCATATGCCCTGCACAGGAAGCAGATTCATCTGCCACCCAATAACAAAGGATGCTTCCAGGACGTAGAGAGAAAGGCTATCGATTTTATCTTCTAAAGAGTAGCCCCAACCAGCCAAAGACATTGGCATGACCACTGGGTGCAGTGAAAAAGAAGAAAGTACTTCACAGATGAAGATGAGCAGAAATTACTAGTTTTGAGTGCTTGCAGACTTTTTCTTTGCCCTGCCATCTCCAAGGTAAATGAGAAAGAAGGCGTTACCAGGAGAGACCAGAAATTTTTAAATGAGAAAGAATGACCGCTAGGATAAAAAGGAATGGAAAAGGAAAGAAAGGGGAGGTTAGAAGGAAGGAGTGAAGGGTGCCACCAGCTAGGTTTGAGTTGTTGAATGTGTGGGAGAAGAGTCAGTGAGACGTATAGCAACATGCCTTTCAAAGTAGTGAAAGAAATTTGAGTTAAAGGGGCCTTTAAAGAAGGAAAGACTTAGCATTAGACACAGAAATCTCAGTAAGAAGACAGAGTTGCTTGACTCAAATCCCCCAGCTCTTTGAGGACCGCCCTCCTGCAGCTCTGCCACCTCACTCATCTAAAGGTGTGTGGCCCAGCAGCAGGCTGGGCCTGCTCCCCTCCTGCTCCAGCAGGACCAGCTCTGTTTCTGCCAGGTGTCTGCTGATCAGTGAGGAGAATCCTCCTCAGAAGCTTACGGGCTCCCTCTCACATCTCATTGCCCTGGCTGTAATTACATTTCAGACTCAAAGCATTCCCTGGCAAAGAAAACGGGACCACCCTATGGCCTAGACCAGCCATAATTCACCCATGTGGGGCTCAGGGTAAGGCTCCCCTAGCTTGAAGCCTACAGGAGCAAGGTAGAGGGTGGATAGAGGAGAGTGAAGAGGAGTAACGAGTGTTTGATGTGTGTTATGGTCTGAGCTGTGTTCTCTCAAGGCTCGTCTGTTGAAGATCCTAACCCCCAGAACAGCAAAATGAGACTACATTTAGTCTTTAAGAGGTAATTAACATGAAACAAGGTCGTAAGGGCAAACTCTAATCCAGTGTGACTGGTGTTCTTAGAAGGATGGGAGATTAGGACACAGACTGATACACAGGGTAGACAGTCTGAAGACACGGGGACGACGGCCACTAGACACACCAAAGAGAGGTCTCAGGAGAAACCACTCTGCCAACACCTACACCTTGGACTTCTAGCCTCTGCCACTGTGAGGAAACACGTTTCTGATGTGTAAGTTGCTCAGGCCTTTTAGTCGTGGGATGTTGTTATTCCTACCCTAGCAAACTAATATAGTATGCAACCAGAAACAGACAAGAGAAGAAACAGGAGCTGGGAAAGGATTTAAAAGATGTTTTCCTCATCTAAACATTGTATATCAATGCCTGCAAACATCACAGAAAGAGAGGCAACCAGACATTATATGCCTCCTGATAGACGTATATGACACAATGGATAAAGCAATGTTGCAAAAGAAAGAAAGACAGGGCGGAGCCTGTGGCTCAAAGGAGTAGGGTGCTAGACGCATATACCAGAGGTGGTAGGTTCAAACCCAGCCCCAGCCAAAAACTGAAAAAAAAAAAAAAAAAAAAAAAGAAAGAAAGGAAAATTGAATCTGAATTTAACCAAGACACTAGATCCAACACCAACTTATAGAAATAGGACAAAGGAACATGTTAGCTACTGGACAGCAATCAGCAAAATCCACACTCTGGGAAACCTTATGGAACAAACATCCTGGGATTAAGGGACTTTTTATGACCTGGGACTTCCTTTGCTAACACAGGGAAAGTCCTGGGCAAACCAGAACAAGTTGTCACCTTAGCCCTCTCTCCAACAAACAAACGGTGGTGTTGGGGAGAAGAGATGAAGCAGGAAGCTGTACTTTAAAAATACTTAAAGATAAATTAGCCATTCATAATGTGTGGACCTTATTCTGAACAAATAAGTGAACTGCTAGAAAATTTTATGAAGCAATTAAAGTGTTATTAATTCTTTAGTATGAAAATAGTATTGTCATTTTTTGAAAAAAGAATGAGTCCTTCTCTTTTGGATACATAAACTGGAAATATTTATAGATAAAACTGAATGATTTTTTAAATTTGTTTCAGAATAAGATGGGAGGAAGAGGGGCATAGGAGTGGAGATGAAACAGGATTGTCCAGAGTAGATGGCTGTGAAATTGAGTGATGAGTTTATTATACTACTCTGTCTAATCTGTACAAGTTTGAAGGTTTCCATAATTTATATTAAAAATGATATTTTTAAAGTGTTTTTTATGTGTTAATAATACATTCTCCAATTTGGTGGGGTTTTTTTCCCCCCCAGAGATTGAATAAATCATCTATTTGTTGCTGAGTTATGTTTCTTTGAAGATGTCTGGCCAAAGGCAGTACTGATGATATTGGAATTATATTTGAAAAAGTTCATGAAATGATAATCAGGACAGAATACAGTTCTGGGAACTGATGCTATGTTGTTTACTCTAGAGTAGATTAACTGAGGAGGTGAGATTTTAGCAACTGCTTGAATGAAGGACATTACTTCCGTTTATATAATAATTTGCCTTCCTATTAGCCCATTGTGCTCCTAGCTAATGCCTTTATCAATTTCATTTAGAAAACAAACATTCTGGTACAAGATTAAAAAATTAATTAGTACAATACAGGCAATTCTCTTTGCAAATAATAGTCATCAAGAGATCACCCTAAAGTGATTTCTGCATAATATTAATAGTTGCCCTAGGATGAGGGTTCTGTCAAATAAGTTTAGGAATCACTGACTTAAACAAACTCTCGGGAAGTACTTTTCACATGTTGAACCCCTAAGAAGGTCATCTTTATCCTTTCTCTTTCAGATTCTGAAAGAAGTGTTGCTTCATGGCACACATACTGGGAAGCCCTGACTTGTTTCCAAGTGTGTGTGTTTCTTAGTTAAGTCAAAGGTAGCTTGACATGACCGTGTTTTGGACGAGACAAATCTGGACTAAATATTGAAAGAGAGTATGTGTAAAACTTAGGGCCAGCCAGGGAGAAGGTTTGGGCTCTTAGCTCTTCTCCACGAGTCCAGCTGAACTCCAAGTAATGTGAGCTCCTTTCTCACCTTTCCTGTTCACACTTGTCCAACCCCTGCTCCAAACCCAATACTTTGCTAAGTGTCTCAAATAGATTATCTCATTTAATCCGTGCAGTGATCTTTGATTTAGGGATCATTAACTCATTTTGACAAACTGGGAAACTGTGCCTCGAACACATCAAGCAGCTTGCCCTAAGCTTTCCACCTAATAAATGGCCAAGCTGAGATCACACCAGATTCAACCTATGCTTTGTTCTAACTCCACTATCTGAGGATGCCCCACCAGTGAAATTGCTCAACTCCCAAACCTCACTCAGGTTCCGCCCTCCCTAATCCCTCCCACCCATCCCCATTTTCCTAATCCAAGTGTTTACATAGCAGGATGACAATTTTTCCTGAAATGATTGAAGTACAGAGATCCAGAATTTTTTTCAGAAATACTGAGTGCTCTGAGTCATTATGATTACCCAACCTGCCCGTGCTAATTTAAAAAGGAATGCAGAATGTCTTGCTGGCTCAGCCAAACAGGGTGTTGGAACTACGTTTATTTGACCTAGTTAGACAAGCTGCCCTCCCCCTCCTCTCCTTTCCCGCTGTCATTTGGTGGGACAGGGATTGGGAGATAAGGAAAAGTAACTGGCTACTTTAAGGAAAGCAGCAGTTTGCCACAGTCAGCACTCTGAAGGAGCAGGGACAGGGTCCAGGGAGTTCTTTATCCAGAACCTCCAAACATTTCCTCGTGACAGAAGCCCTAGGTAACTTTGTAACCACAATCCTAGAGGACATTTTAGGAATGTGCCTACCGCCTACGTGGACCTTAAAGACTATACTCTAGTCCATCAAGGTCAGATGGGCTGAGGGAGTTTCAGTGACAAAAGCAAGGTCACCGCGGCTCTAGAGCTGGGCCCCACATTTACATTCCAGTCCTTCGGTAATGAGGCCTTCCTTCCCTGTATTAATGATTTTCTACAAGAAATGCAATTGTTTAAAACATGTTCATCTACCTTAGAACATAGCCTTGTGACTGTGAAGGATGGAATCTGGGCTTCACCATTCCCTCACTCTGTGACTTTGGACAAATGTCTTGCCCTCTCTGAATCTTGAATTCCTAGCCTATAAAATTAGGGTAATAATAAATTCAACCTCATAGAGTTATTGTAAAAATGAAATGAGATTAGCCATGTAAAGCATTTAGAATAGGACCTGGCACCTCTAAGGGCCTGGTAAATGTTAGCTATTAGTCTTCACACTGGCCATTGGAGCCATTCTTTTTAAAATTTTTAAGTTGTAATGAAGACATAAGATTTACCATCTTAACCATTTTTGAGTATATCATTTAGTCGTGTTAAGTATTTGCACCTTGTGCAACAGGTCTCTAGAACTCTTAAAAATTGAAACTTTATACTTTTTTTTTTTTTGAGACTGAGCCTCAAGCTATCCCCCTGGATAGAGTGCCATGGCATCACAGCTCATAGCAACCTCCAACTCCTGGGCTCAAGCAAGTCTCCTGCCTCCGCCTCCCAAGTAGCTGGGACTACAGGTGCCAGCCACAATGCCCAGCCATTTTTTTTTTTTTTTTTTTTTGGTTGCAGCCATCGTTGTTGTTTGGTGGGCCTGGGCTGGGGATTCGAACCCACCACCTTAGGTGTACATGGCTGGCGCCTTAGCTAATTGAGCCACAGGCGCCAAGCCGAAACTTTATACTTATTAAACAATTCTCCGGCTCGGCGCCTGTGGCTCAATCGGCTAAGGCGCCAGCCACATACACCTAAGGTGGCGGGTTCGAATCCCCAGCCCCGGCCTGCCAACCAACAATAATGGCTGCAACCAAAAAATGGCCGGGCGTTGTGGCAGGTGCCTGTGGTCCCAGCTACTTGGGAGGCGGAGGCAGGAGACTTGCTTGAGCCCAGGAGTTGGAGGTTGCTATGAGCTGTGATGCCATGGCACTCTACCCAGGAGGACAGCTTGAGGCTCCGTCTCCAAAAAAAAAAAAAACAAAAAAAAA